>JAJHUR010084725.1:26304-44069 GCA_027495735.1 Lutjanus campechanus
CTCTGCTCTCTGGATTTTGGCCTCGCTCCAAACTCAGCTGGGTGCTTCTGCTTGAGGTGGTGAATTTAGTTTGTTGTGCGGCTCCCTCTTGTTACAGTCTTCTTGCAATTCTTACATATTAGTGTGGTTTATTGTACATCTGATCTTTTGTAACCAAACCACTTCCACACTACCAAAGTTGCTCAGTATTTGTAACTAACTCCTCCACCACACTTTCAGCCACACTTATTGCTGCTGTGTGTAACAGTGATGTCATTCTGTCAATAAATTGTAATATAGCCATTATTATGATATGATTTTTTTCTTATCATAAAAAACATCATGACAATTTGAGTAAGCAAGCAGATCCATACTGATTAAACTGTATTTAATATTGGTTTAAAACGCTAAACTGGGATTTGCTAAATTGAAATCATTTTTAATTGTGCAACAGAGCTTTGCTAAATTTTAAACCTGGAAACCTCATTTTAATCCTAGACCATTGTTGGTGTAACCCCGACAAAAAGTGCGTCACAATAGATAGGTTGATAGAGTTTATTTACCAGGCATGAGTGAGTGAGCACGGAGCCACAGGACTAAGTGTTTAGGCAGGGAGGTGTTAGCAAAGATATGAACATGCCATGCTGCCATTGTCTCTGTTGTTAAGAGTGAATGGACAGAAGAGAAGGACTTGAGTGGGATTACGTAACAGTGTGTGTGTGTGTGTGTGTGTGTGCGCGCGCATGTGAATCGAATGTGTTTGCAGAATTGCAGAGGACTTCTAGTGTTAAAGCTCTGATTGGCTGCCACTCCCACTTAGTAAGCAAACTACAGATTACAGACAGCAGCCAGGTGAGTTGCGGGTTGAAACTTGTTCTGGTGTGACCTACGGTGAAGTTAATGGCTCGGCCCTGCCTACTGTACATCCTGTGCACACACACACACACACACACACACACACACACACACACACACACACACACGGAGTCATTGCTGCTCCAGTTTTTCTCCTTTATACTTTGTTTATCTGGTGTGTAATGAAACAAGGAAAAGTCATGCTGACTTATGCAGTGCTGTCATTTTATCTGAAATGGCATCCCTGTGGTAAAAATCAATGCAGGAAATTACAAACCAAATGAGATATTTTTCATACCGCTTATGCTCCATTTGCCCAATTTCAGGAACAATCACACTATTAACTACTTGTAGGCGTTTTACAAGCTTCCATGCCGTGCTAATTGTACAATTACTGCACTGAGTTCTCTCATTCTTTCACTAAAGAACCTCACTGAGTAATCCTATACACTGTGATGGAGTTAATGTCTTGTTTCTGGTGATCCAGGACTTTCCTGACGCATGTATGACGTGTTCGATAACATCTGCAGCCAAATTTGACTTTATGAAGTCCAGCTGTGGAGGTGTAGCTCTGCTCAGGAGGGACAACATACACTCTGAGAAATAAAGGTGCTAGCTAGAACCATAAAGGGTTCTTTGGCTTGTCCCCAAAGGAGAACTCTTTTTGGTTCCTAGTAGAATCTTTTAGAAAGGTTCCACTTGGAACCCCATCAGATAGTTCTACTGAGAACTCAACATAAAGGGTTATACCGAGAACCATCTGTGAAAGGTTTCACCCATAACCTGCAATGAGAGGTTCTATAGAGAACCCTTTTATGGTGTACTGGTTCCACCCAGGACCCTCTCTGGAGTTCTGTCCAGAATCTTTCCACCTTCTGAGTGCTAACAAGAACTGACCAGGTGGTTCTGCCAAGGATGTTTTTATGTTTTAAGTAATCTGTCTAGAATACACTTAGGGGGTTCTACCAAGAACCCGTTTATATTACACGGATTTTATCAGGAACCCACCAAGAGGGTTCTACTGATAACCTTTTTACATTTCAATGGTTTTATCCAGAACACACCGGGGGTGCTCCTGAGAACCCTTTCATATTCCATAAGGGTTTCATCTAGAACCTACCCATGAGGTCCTACTGAGAGCCTTTTTATATTCCACGGTTCTTAGAACACACTCAGGGGGCTCTGAGAATCCTTTTTTATTATGGTACAAAGAACCCTTGATAAACGGGCTCAACAAAAACACTTAGTCTTATAAAGAACTCTTGATGAACTCTTTATTCACAAAATGGTTCTTCAGAAGTAAATGGCTCCGGGTAGAACCTTAGCCCTTCAGGAAAAACCCCTTTGGAGCTCTTATTTCTCAGAGTGTACAGAGCCGTACTGTACAGAACGCTCCATTGTGATTTTTAGAGTAAACCGAGGGACCACAGAAGTGCTTGAAATGTTATATTTCCACTGTAACCCTGGAGACAGAAATCTCAAAAAATTGAATACCTTGCTGAATTCCTATATATGTTGTATGTTGCCTAGCAACTGTTTTTACTTTCTTCTCTCCGTCTTGTGTTTTTCCTTCTTTGTGATTCTCAGTTTTTCTGTCTTTGTCTGTGTCTTTCGCTCATGTCTCCCTCCCTGTGGGTTGTCACGGTTAATTAAGTTACACCAGAGACACTCGTAAAGCAGAGACTGGTTTATTTATTTGCACGTTAATAATTTAGGCTAAGCAGGGCCACTGCCTTAGCCTGTCCCTTAACGTTTTAAAAGCAGTCTGACACTGCAGCTTTCTGTTGCTTTATTTGCCAAATGGCTGGGGATCTTGTCAGCCCTTTCAGATGCGGCAGCCAGCGCCTCTGTACACAATGTCTGGCTGTCCTTATTGGTCTTCCACTGCCGTCGCCTGCTGCCTCCCGCCTCTCTTTGTGTCAGGTGAGAAGTCATGGCTTGATGGAGGCTTTCTGCCGCGTGATTGGCAGGTCTATCCGTCACTCAGCCCTGGGGACTCTCGCTGCTCTAATTAGGTCGCTTGGCTTGCTCACCTCCCAGGGCTGGATGCTACAGCAGAACACAGATCAAATGACGGTCCCTTGTTTTGTAGGGACTTGTAAAGGTGGCGGCAGAAGGCAGAGGAAAAGCATCTGTTTAGTGTCTGCGGCCCCAGAGGCCTTCTTTCTACACCTGTTTGGTGCTTTTGTGTCGCTCCTGCTCCCTCACAAGTGCAGTAATGTGCATCGCTCTTCATTTGTGGTGTAAAATGCCAGAGGGGAGCGCTACTCCTTGTGGGTTAATTTGATTTCAGTGGGTTAATTGACGAAGGGGGAGTCGTTGCCTGTTCTGATTTCTGCCACTCGCTCTTCTAACTGGTGACTTCTCACCGCTGACTCTGCAGCACAGCCACTCAACCTTTGTTTTCTTTGTCCGTGTTTGTTTTTTTTTTTGCACCTGATTTTTCATTAAACTGCTTCGATGTACCAGATTGGATGTGTTCAAGAATAATTGTATCATTAAGGTTATAATACCCAAGACTTCAATCCTAGTTGATGTGGTGATGCTGTGGTTAATGGTGGTGACAGCAAGTGCGGTTTAATACTACAGAAAACACTCTTGAGCGGTTACTACAGAATGGGTTTATCTGTTTACTGTGCAGCCACACAAAGTCACATTGTTTTCATGAACAAGTCAATCAATATTCTGCTTTTCCCATCATGTGAGTGGCAGAGTCCTACCCCAGGAGACCATAAAAAGTTGTGTAATGGTTAAGAATATATTAATATAAATTAATGGTACAAGCAGGGGTAAAACGAAGAAAATGCAGGTTGGCAGCAGGTGAGGACAAAAATATGTTGTTGTTTTTTTTCTGGAAAAATCTAAAATGAAAATTATTCTGCAGTATTTTAATATTTGTTTCATTTAGTATTTAGTATTTTTCAAAATTCAACCCTAATCAGCCAGGATGTTTTTAATGTGAAAGCCTGCGAGACAACATTTGACCTCTAAATTCACATCTCGCCAAATAATGGGATGTAAGTGATCCAACAGCAATGTAGGCTACCTGCCAGCTAGTATAGGTAATTTCCCTGTTGATTAAGTTGAATTTTTTAATTTAGACCAGCCGACATTTCAAATGTTGCAGGAATGTGGAGCACCTTGTGTTCTGCATTATGAACATTGCACATTATCCTACAAAACTGAACAAGAACTCACTAAATACGTTTTCTTTTCAGACCGAGCAGGATCATGACGCAGGTAAACAATGTAATGACATCGTAATGTTAGTTGCCACACAGTGTGGCTGACTTTAGCAGTGCTAGCAGCAGCCACCTGCTCTCCTTGCAGGTTAATGTCCACACGTCTGTGCTGAATCTGTTTATACGTTGCTTCAGTCGAGTGGTTCTACATTTATTCTGACACAGCCTACATGCAAACTTGTTTTCGTTTTCTAGATCAAAATACTGGCAAACCTCACTAGTTTTACAAGATGTTGTCTGTCCCACTTTGCTACTAACAACAACATCCGGGCCATCAGGGGCTGCCAGCTGCCAACACGTCTGTAACATCCTGAATACATGACTAAAATATCAGTTATTAGTTTAACTGTATAGTATTTCTGGTGGTGACTAGTGAGGGCAGCAACATTTAATGATTTAGTCTACTAATCACGCACGTCTGCAAGCTAGTACATCAAAATGGATGACAAAAAGCCAAAACTAGCCGGTGGTGAGTACCAAAGTGTCGACATCTTTGAGGGCCAAGTCAGACGTTAGGGAGAAATGTGGTGTAATCAGAGACGGTGATAATAACTTTGTCAGTGGCTTTGCTGCTTGTACAAAATGGCAAAAATGAGTGGCTTTTGATAGCCATTAGCTAGGTAAATGTCACTGAGGACAGACAGCTGCAGGAGCACAGGTGCTGTGCCAATTGACAGATGCTTTTCCAGAAATGCAAGTGAGTGACAGGTGACAAGTGAGTGACTGTGTATGTGTGCTTAATCACGGGTTGGGTTGCATGTCTTATATTAATGGTTCCAGATTTGACTTGAAGATAATTGCAGAAGCAGGTTGGTTCTGCAAGTGCGAGTTTGCAAAACTGGGCTTGTGCAAGAATCTGGCAAGTAGATTCCCACACAACAGAAGCGAGTTGCTTGGTTATTTAAAACTGACCTGCTGTTGAAAATCCCCAAAGTTACTGTTGCTTTGTAGATACATTTTTGATGAACCATTGCTGCTAATCATTTTCTGTGACCGTTTCACAGTTAAAGGTGCCCAGTGTTTCAGCTGCTGAATGCTTTTGATTTAGTAGGAAATCTTTGGTTAGCATTAGTAGTGACACCTGTGAGACAGTGAACAGTGAACAGTTAGATAAAATTTCCAACAGTACCTCTGGATTATAACCATGTATTGTTGTATGAGTGTAGCTAGGCAATTTGAATTTAATGCAGGAATAGTGGCGGACCCCGCCACCAATGATAAGAGCTAAAATATAGAAAATATACAGACTAAAAAAAATTAAACGTTGGATCAACTTGAAAAAATTGATCACAGTAATTGATCACACAAATGTTGACTCAATGTAAACACTCAGTTTAACATGTGTATTCATATAAACCATTTTATGAAAGTTGGAGTTATCTGATTATTTTGATTATTGCCTCAGAAAAAAAAGTCATTGATATTATTTGCAAATTGAATGAAAAACTAGCTTTAAAGACATTTTAATCAATCAATGAAAATGTATTGAATGGCTATTGGTGAAACAAACCAATTGTTTCAAGTTGTCCTAAATTTAAAAAATATCCATCAGTTTAACATGAAATGTTTAATTCCATGCAAACCTTTTTTTGAAGGTTGGAGTAAACGGATTATTTTAAGTTGTCTCAAATAAAAAATAACAGTTGTCATTAATTGCAAATTGAATTAAAAATGCTTTAAATACATTTTGATTATGAAAATACATTAAAAGGCTCTGGGTGAAAAATGCAGACTATAAATGGGATCGAAAAAGGGGTTGATTTCATTAAAATCTAAAGGATCAAAAGTGTTTCTGCTTAAACTTCAAATAAGTTGCACTGGGTCAATGCTCTCACAGTGTCTGTTAGAAATAATTAAATTTCCCCTGTTCTTTGACATCAAATGAAAAAGAGATAGATAGTGTTGCATGTGTCTGATAAAGACATCGAGTCTTATCTAAAGACTCACAGGCATCACAAGCGATCTGAACACACCCTAAATATTGGCAGCTTGTCAAGTGTCTAAACAGATTTGACGTTGATGAGAAAGCTATGCCACTCTGACAGAATAAGTGTTTCACTTGTGCCAGAGTAGGTGAAACTGCTGATACAAGCTGTCTCTCAATTGCCTAAAGTGCCTCCTTTGTCAGACTATCAGACTGTGAGGCTCTTACACTGTTGTGAGATTCCTAAAGAAGTGGCATCTCTCTCAGACGACCGTCTCATACGCTCTCTGTCAGCTTTGATGGAGCACTAGACACTTCTCCGCTTTGATGCAAATGTTCACATCAGCTACAATTCTGACAGAGAACTGTCCTTAATAAAGCTCAGGCATCTGCATAAAACCAACCAGAGTGCATATTGTTTTTTTTTTTGTTCTTAACTTCTCTGCAAACACATGCATTTTTAATGATTGCTCTTTTAGTTGGCTTCATGTATATATTAAGTTATTATTATTAAAAGGCATTTGTTATGAAAGTGGGAGGAAGTTTGCTACACTGGAAAAGCAAATTGTCAGACCAAAATGCTTCTATTGGTAACACACGAATGAATTAATCTTTTTTCTGATTAAGCTGAAAAGTTATATGAATGCAATTTTAAGTAGCACTTAATAATCTAACTGCTTTCAGATCGACAGTTTGCATTAATGCAACCTACATTCAAGGCAGATCAACTTAAAAGTTTCCAGTTTTCACTTTTTCAAATTTGATAATTCAATTCTTTGCTTTACCCAAAGTAAAATTACTGCTCCTTAACAACTCAATATATTGTTTCAGGAATAGTAGTTGCAGTTGTGTTTGCAATAATTAATGCAAATTCATCCAAACCCCATGAATCCTGCCTTGCAGTGTTGTTCAATCGCTGCAATTTTTCTGCAAATCACTCACTGGTACTTAAAAGAGGACAAGGTCTGTCATTGTTATTACCATGTTTAAATGCTCTTCTTTATTTTGTAACTTTGTCCTTGCTGTTTTGAGTGATCTTGAGCTATAAAAGACTTTTTGTGATCCTGAGCCTTTTTGGTCAGATTATTTTGAACACTCAGGTCAGAGTGTGGTTTTACTCTCCCTGGAGCAAGTTGCCTTTGATTTTCAACAAACTATACTGAAAAAAAAAAAAACTTCCTAAAAACATTGCAACATGCATCAAAACTATTTAGAAAACTGGCTGTGAAATCAGTCATTTTATGCCGCAACAATCCCAAAAAAGTTTTATATTTACACATTATACACATTAATACACATAATTTGATCACAGAATACAGTTTTGTCTTGCATTAGGCTTAACCTTCTTTCTGAGTCACCAAGAGAAAATGATGCGTCAGCTGCAGGGAAAAAATCTGGAGAAGTCTTGAACGTCATGATGTGAGATGCGCAATACTTAGAAAAACCTAACTGAGGTTCTTTTACTGAAATAAGTTGTTATAATAAGTTCTTATATTCCACAATAAAAAGACTGACCTCACAAAAGAAGAAAGCTGAATGAGACTCATTCAAAACAGAATATTACTTCAACTGCTACTGAAATACACTTTTTTACAGTGTACAAGTCCAGAATCATGTTTAAATATGCTGTCATTACATTCCTTTCTCAGTCCCAGGCAGCTGCAAGGCCCCGTCTGTCTGAAAAAAAAAAAAATAGTGCGTAAAAGTGTGTGTGTGCTTTCCTACATGGAAGTATAACACAAACATATGTCCAGCTGCATGTTGGAAAGTTGAAGAGGTCCATTCAAAAGGTCCCTCAAGTTTTTGAGAAAGAACAGGAGGAGCAAAAATATTTTCAGTCTGCAGAAGCATTCCTGCAAAGTGCATGTCAAGTGTGTTTTCCTCTCAGCTCTGCTATCTAAGTAACTGGGGTTTCCTCTGCATTGTAAAGCTCCCAGGCTTTAAACAATATGCAGTAAATATATACATACACACTGCATGTATGTGTCAGTCTTAAAAACCTGCTGTATGAAAACCGATCTCTGGAAGTTCGATCCTCTTCTTTTGTTGAAGTCACATGGTGGTTTTATAGGTTTTATCCAGTACTTTGTGTTTGAGCAATGTATGCACAAGATTAAAGTCCTGACTTCCATATTTTCTTTTGATTACAAGCACATGTCTGTTGCACTGAGGTTGAACTCTGGGATACAGATGATGTTTTCCAAGCCTGGGCTCAGTTCCTTTTATATTCAGGAAATTATTTTGAATTCTCTGGTTTTAAAGGGTAATTCCAGCATTTTAAAATCTAGAGCGTCATTACAAAAAAACCCCAAAAACTGCTTCTCCTATCTTAAGCTTAGAACATAGGAAAATCCTGTTGTCCTGTTTACAGAAACAATTCCTAAACTCATGGCTGTGTCCTATCTTATCTCAGACCTCATATCTTAACTTAACAAATCCTAACTAGAACTGTAAACTTGATTCTTCAATCAGCACTCGTTTTGTCATGTCTGTATCTATGTATCTAGAACGTATAGACTGCCTGTATCCTTGACAACATCTGTCTTGATTCATTTGTCACTGGCTAGTAGGGATGAAATTATAATCAGTTTCATGATAAAACATGATAAAAATATGAATAGATAAGAATACAAATAGTACTATTGTTTCAGATTTTATTATTGTGATTACTGTGTTTGATTACCGTGCTTTGAAAAACTCACAGTAAACACTGTCCAGCACCAACTAAAGTTAGCAGCAGTCTCCCAGACGCAGGCGTAGCGGCAAGGTGGGTATATTTTGCATCACTGGAAAAACTGACGTCACAAAGGACTTGATGCTGTTTCAAATTGTTGGGAGGTTTTAATATAAGATTTGGTGAAATGATTTCACTGTGTAGCAGAACTTTTTGAACGTTTTCAGGACATTTAAACAATGCTACAGTATTAATGATAACTGTGGTAATTCTGGTCACAATAATCGTGATTGTAAAATGTTCATACTATTAAATGTCTAAACTAGATGATGGATAAGAAAAGACTGATGTTCTACTTAAGCGTTGATGATCTGGAGATGTTAATCGTGTCAGTTGATGTCAAAATGAATCATCTTGGCAGTCGATATATACTGTTTAATACATGGAAACATGGGACAGTTCTCTTATTGCTAAATTCCTAATGCAAGATAAGGTTGATTTTTTCTTAAACTGAGATAAAATATAACATCAACCGTGTTCATCACATCAAATGTGTTTTTAAAAAACACATTTTAAGGTCTAAATAACAAATAGGTGCAAAAAGTTTTGGAATTGGTCCAGTGGCTGTAACATAGACTAATCCTTGGGAATACATGTGCCCGTCAAAGTACGTCCACTAAAACGGAGAGGCTCAGATTGTAATACTAAGTGTCTGACAACATTATGGAAAGGATCCCTACAAAGACCATTTCAGACGTCCCTTTTTGAGGGTAAACTGTTATATCGCTTTCTTTAAAGCCATCAGATTCCTTTGACAAAAGTAAACATCACTGTCATGCACAATAACAGAAACCGATCAAGGCAGCGGTAGACCAGCAAGTCTCGTGTTCTATGAGGCAAAATACTGTTTTTACCAAAAGAGTCTGGTGGCTTTGAATAGAGCGATAAAACAGCTTCAGTTACCTGTTGGAAACGGCTGTCCGCAAAGGTCGATTTCTGAAGGGACCCTTTCCATAATGTTTTCAGATGCTTAGGGCCGTGTTAAAGTCTGAAACAGATGTGTACAGCTGCAGACACCACGGGCGCCTATTAGTCTTTTTAGAGTTTGCTTGGAGGACGTATTCCACACATGTGCAATAGATCAATGTTTGTAGTCACTGCAAGGACAAGTCTGCATGTCACAACAAACTGGGGGTACACAGATGTCTGCACAAAGCCTTCATGTATACCCTCTGATGACAAAAACAAGCACATTTAATGGATGTACTCTGATGGGCGCATTTGCCCTGAAGCACTACATTGCAGCTATTGCAAGCATCCTGAATTCCTGCTGAAAAACACTTTTTGTACCTGTTAGTCATTAATAATTTGTTAAAATAGGGCCAGAATTGTTACTTTTAATGTACCAGAATTACACTTAAAGTTTCGGCTCCAATTTAAAATCGATCTTCCAAAAATACAAAAACTTGTAAAATGATAAAGAATCTATCTCACTGCAAGAAACTGGAAAGGAGGATTTTAATAGAATACTTCAAATAGAGCACAGTCTTCCACCTCCTCTGTGCTAACACCAAAATATTCTGAAAACATACGGTTAGCTGTTATTTTTGGTCTGTTTACCAGACAAAAAAAAAAAGAAAGAAAAAAGAGGTATAACAGAAAAGACGAGAAGAAGAGCGTGAGACACTCCTGGGTGTATTCAATAGGCATCCATGACAGAGAGAGAGTGCTGAGAGATGAGAGGGAGAGTGGAGACAAGAAAGATAATAGAGGTGAGAGTAAGGTCAAACCTTTGGTCCGTCTTAGCAATGGAAGGAAAAAGCTCTTGTTTTTGGTCCTGCACTCAATCAGAAATTGAACCAGCTAACCTGCAGAACAAGGGACTTGGAGGAGTGCTGGCTCTATTGACAGTGAAACTAAATCCACCGTCTTTTTTCCTTGACCTCTTTGCCTTCTTGCCCCTGTGGTAGTTTTTAAAAGAGACAGAGATGGCTGCCTAGAATAATCGTTGATTTGCTCTTTCATACTCTGAGGGATAGTGAGGAATTTGCTGCTTTGGATACTTACCGGTTCTGCTCTTTGCCTGCTATCTTTACGGACATACAGTACATATAGGCCAAAGCTATCATGCACTAGCAAAAACATTTTTTTAAACATTGATGCAACAAAATGAATCTATTATTTACACACACACACACCACACACACACACACAGACCACTACTAAAACACCAGTACTAGTAGATACGATGCTCACTGGTTGCCATGGCTGTTGGCTCGGCTGATAGCAAAGTCCATTATGGGGTAATTGAGGCACAGATTAAAAGGCAGATTAAGATTAGATACAAAGTAGACATCCAAAGACGTAAACTTTTAAAAGAACTGACAACTAAAAAAAAGTTTCCCTTTCTTCTTTTTCCCTGGGTTACTTTGTATTGTTACTCATCCCCTGGACAACCATTGGAGAACGAAACAAATTGGGGGCTCATCCAGGAAATGAAAAAGAAGATTTGAAATAGGATTTATTGCACAGGCAAGTGTTTATTTGTGTTTAGGGCTGGGTATTGCTCAAAAATTTTCATGACTGGTACAGATACTTTGGCTTCTATACCAGTTCCTGAACGATCTTTTTTCAACACCAAATCAATTTTGACAATAAGAACACTACATAAGGTTAGAATTATTCACTTTAAAGGAAGAAGCTGTGCAAAGGCCTGGGAACTGCTTAAGAAACCCTGAGAACTGGTCTAAAATTAAGAAACAGATTGAATATATGTACAGTGTTGGACTATTTAAAAGTATAAATCGCTGTCAAAACTCCTCAGGTATCGAATTTGGTATTGAATGATAAGGCATATTTTTGATAATTGAGAGTATTGAAGCAATAAGGTTGGTGCCATAAAAGTACTGAAGTTCAGTACCCAGCCCTCTTTGTGTTAGTATTATCAACAGGGTTATTGTGATAGGTATTGATGTCAGGATTGTCTACTGTCTAGCATCCCTTCAGCATTTTAAACAGCTACCTCAAACAGATAGGGGAGCATCCAGCTGGGTTGGCTGCCTATTTATTAATTTCTTTTGCACAAACAAGTGCAAAAAACAGGGCATTGAAACTGGAGTGATCCAGGAACAGTCAGCCTCACAGCGTCTGAAAAGGTCACATGATAGGGATTTGACAAATCAGGGAAGGACATGTTGTGACTGATATAAGATCCAATCAGGAAGGGAATGTGGTTGTCTGTGTCATTGTTTCCAAAAAGTCACCATTTCTGCAGAACCAGATGAAAACACAATCTTTTTTAATATTTTGGAAACCTCGTGTATATTATTGATATAGAAAATAAACAACAAAGGTCCCAACACTGAGCCTTGGGGAGCCCCGCAAGCAATCTTTAATAGTTGTGAATCACAGTTATTTATTTGAACAAACTAAAACAGGGCCGACAGCATTTCTATAAGTCTTAAGGGCCCTAAAAATGCCAGAGTAGTGTGGATGCTTGGTGTAAATAAAGAAAAAGTTTTATATGAAAACATATCAGTGTGGATGTTACCATAGATGAACTGTCCCACCAAACATACCGTCACCATTACTAATGGCACAAAATGACTCAGATTCTTCACAGATTAATGAGAGTCAAATTCTAATTGACCCTCATTTTTTTGCAGCCTTGCTTCATTTACCACTTAAAATACCTCTGCATGCTGTAATATATCCTTTGATTGCAAATCTATCTATGTAATCTAAGTTTAAAGGCACTTCAGCAACTTTCACCCCTGATTCTTTTATGACTAACAATAATAGAGCTACAGCTAAAATGATTAAAAGGCTGTTTTTTATTTACATGACAGGATTTTACTCACGACACTGATTTGTCACCAAAGTTGCAGAGATAATAGCTCGACATGCTTTGCAGGTTTTCTCTGCTTTCTCTCGTGTGTTACAAGTGATAATTTATTCATACAAATATTAAGAATTTGCTGTTTGTTAGCACTGGTATCACTGCGACTTCAGAGGGCTGATTTTGTGAAGGTGAAGTGTGCTGAGAAATTGAAGCCCTGCAAGCACACACACACACCCACTCACACACACACACACACACACACACACACACACACACACACACACACTTACACACACTAACATGTGAACATAGAGGGCAGAAACACCCACTGAAGTACACACAGGCAGATTTTAGCCGTCACCACTGAAAAATAACTGGACATCAGCCGGAAAATATGTCTGCCTCCTGATGCATGTCACTGTTTTTGAGCACTTCTGGTCTGCACATCATCACAGCTGCTGTGTGTTATGTTTGTGTGTGTGTGTGCGTGTGTGTGTGTGGTAGTGTTTGTGTGCAGGCATGTGTTTGGATCTGCTTGGGAGCATGTGACTGTAGCCCTGTTCCTCTTCCTGCAACTGTGCCACAGCTAATCCTCCACAGGAGTTCAGCAGGGTGTTAGGGTAGTGCTGTACACATGGCCAACAAATACACAGCACCTGTGTTTTGGGCTCGTGGTGGAAGACAAAGTGCAGCCTCTGGCCGTTCAGTACAGTATTTCACCTGAAAATACGCCTTGTTATTGGAGAAATGTTATATCTTAAGCCATATTTCTGCACTAAAAAGCGAACAGATTTTGCCTTAAAGCTCAAGAATGTGTTTTGCTTATTGTTACTGCAGTTGAATGTTTGACCTTCACTGTGCAGAAAGACGTATGTGCAGAGTTTGACACCAGAAGAAGAAGAAGGCTATTTTCACATTCATCTGCCGAAGGGGGAAAAGTTTCTCTGTGCCTATTTTAAATCTCAGTTTAAGAAGTGTTTAAGTGTGATGTGGAAACTTGAAAGTGAGAATGGACTTTTCATTGAAGCAGAAGACATTATTGTCCACTTTTGAACAAAAACATTGCATGCAGTATTCATAGATTCTGGATTTTACGATAAAGGAGAAAGAGTAGGTGTAATTATAAGAATTTTTAGCCGTGTTAGCAGCATGGCTGTATGGATGACAATGAGAGTAGGTTGGTTGAAATTGTACACTCTGCACTTGAGTGCAGCTCCAGCTACAGCTTAGGGGGAGACAGTGGTAAAATTCAATTGGACTCATCCGCCTGGACTCGGGGTGTGGGGACTGAAGCGGAACTGCTGTCTCTATTTTGATTGCAGTTTGCATTTATTATGCCACCTCTTATATGAGCTAGTATTGTCTTACAATACTTGGTGCTGTTTACAAGGTTTATTATTAGAGGGTGGGTCAGCTCAGTTTATGTGAATTATTCATGTTAAAATACCCACCACTCCCAGTGGTCTTTCAAGCAGACAGACTGTTAAACCAAACTCCACTCTAAAAACAGGTGTTTTATGGTTGGGCCATATTTTTTCAGTTAAAACTTTAGTTATGCCATCAATAAGACTTCACATGACACACATGTCATTTACTCTGTAACATCATTAACTAAACAGTGATGAAGTGTTTGCCAGAGACATATACATAATGACTTTTACAGCATTTCTTTTCATCCCATGACAGGAAACCTTTTAATTAACATCAGCTAGCTTCTTAGTTAACTCAGTTAACAAAACCACAACAGTGTTCCTACATAAAAAAAAACATATGTGACCAAACAAAACAATGAACTAAATAAAGAAATATCATACCCAGCAAAGTGAAGCCTTATACCTACACTTAAATTGAAGTGTTATTGATGTTACACTAGAGCTGCCTTGGGTGCTGTCTGCCATTGTTTGGTATGTTGTTGTTGCCATCATTACTGCATTGCACTGTGGGATATTAAAGCTGGCAAATTGCTTGCATACTGTAAATTTTCCCCGTAAATGGTATGCACTTCACATACTATGTGTTTCACACTCAGGTTTTTAACGCATCTCACATACTCTTGCAGTGTATTAAATAGCATGTAAGAATGGAAATTCAGATGCTGTCCAGACTTAAACATCTCAAGCACATTTGTGGCTTTGAATGAAATGTCTTGACAATTATTGGATGGATAGCCATAAAATTTTATGCACATGCTCATGTGGCCCTCAGGATGAATTGTAATAACTCTGGTGAGCCCTTAACTTTTAATCTAGCACCATAATTAGGCTGAAATTTCAATTTTTCCAAAAAATCTGGTTTATGCCCACATATCTGTGGAATTAATGACATTCCCATCAGCTTCAACTGTATTTTGTGTTTAGTGCTAATTAACAATTTCAAACATGTTAAACTAAACATTATACCTGCTAGACAGCAACATACTACAACATACTAGTATTGTCATTGTTAGCATGTCAGCATGGTCATGCTAGCATTTAACTCAAATCCTCCCTGTGTCTGAATACAGCCTCACAGAGCTGCTAGCACGGCTGTAGACTTTCACTTTTTTGCAGAAAACCCATATCACACTCAAATTATTATTCTAAGCAGAGTATTTTTATGTCTTCAAAAACATGTCTGGAGGGGATCTTTGACAATCAATTCACTGGAGAGCATGTGCTGCCTTATAAAAACAAACAACTGGTCCGTCTTTATCGAGTCGAATATATTTTCTGACATTTTACTTCTCCTGCTCTCCGCTCCTGCTTCAGTAGCAGCAGACAGCTGTGTCAAACAGTGGAGGAACTTTTGACATTGACTGGGAGTGACGAGGCAGTGCAAGCAGATGTCTTCCTCTTTGCTTTGGGAGAAACAGCATCCTTGACCTTGTCATGGCTAATTTTAGGGCTTGGCTTATCACAGCGCCAATGTTTATATCTCCCATTACACACACTGTCATTACAGGAGGGACATGCTTATAATTATGGGTGCATTCTGCAGTCAGGATGTTCCTGGGGGTGATGTACATACCTCAGTGTGCACTCACTTATAAGAAGCTGCAGATAATGTTTACATGTTTGTCATAATCCATGTTTTTGTACATAGACAGACTTCCTCAAAAGCATGGCGAGATTTTAGTTTTGATTTGGCCTCATGCCTGCACTGAAAACACACTCAAGGTTCCTCGACCCTTCCCTTTATAGTCATCAAAGCTGTAGAGCCTCCTTTTCTTCATCCACTCAAAGACACTGCAGGCTTTAATTTTCTTTGAGGTGCTCCTTTCTACCTGTCTCTGTGTTAAAATGGGTCAGTACTCCTTTTTTTCTCCTCTCTCTCAGCTGGTCTTGGATGTCTTGGTGCCTGAGCCAGTGTGCCAAACATGATCCTCACAGCTGGGTGAACACAGGAGAGGAGGGCAGCGCGACGGCCCTCCCGCCTGCCAAATCTCTGTCCTGTCCAACAATGCCTTTTGTGCACTCGGCTCACTCATGCACGAATGCAAACACAAGGAGACAAACGTAAAACAAGTTTCCAAAGCACACATGAGCAACACAGGGTCACTGATGTTTTGGCTTGTTTGCATAAGTTAATTTACAACAGTCAAAGGGATAGCTCACATTATTTGAAGTAGGATTGTATGAGGTACTTATCCATAGTCAGTGTATTGCTGACAGAAGATAGTTGTTGGCATGACCCCAGTTTGGAGAAGCAGCAGGAGCCCTGGTGCGGGAAGCCAGACAATGTGCTCCTATGGACAGGGTCAGCAGCAAAACATAATTTAGCAACATATAAAAGGTCCCATCTAAAATAAAATATCATTTTAAGTATACACTGTATTTAGGATTTTTCATTGCCCTCAGACAGCCTAATTCAACAGGAAACTGCTGTTATATAAGACAAATATTGCTCTCTCCAAACCCACCAAACTCCATTGGGGAAATCAGTAGTTTTACTTAGCAGAACACTGAACTTGCTGATCTGCTGCTGCGTTGTGTGGTTAGTTTATGTTATTGTGTGATGTAGTCTGGTTGAGAGAGAGAGAGAGAGAGAGAGAGAGAGATATTTGGCTTATAGAATTGCAGTATTTGTTAATACACTCACTATGATAAGTAGCTCATACAATTCCACTTCGAATAATCCGAACAATCTCTTGAAAATAATGTTCATGTTTACTGTCTCTCTGGCTCTGGTGGACATAGAATTTTTACTCTTTTTCTGGTTCGTCGCTAAATGTATCGCAGCCGAGAGCCTCCAAGTCTGCAACAAGCAACATAAGCACCACCAACTTCATCGCATTAGATTAAATGGAGAAGATGTCAGTCGCTGGGCCGGACTCCAACTACTGACCCCAACACTGTTTCCTCTGCTCATGTCTGTCTCAGTCTGTGTAGCTCCCTCCATATTTCAGTGCTGTTTCGGCTGTAGTAGTTCATTCCCTGTATTTCACTCAAGGCCGTTCTTTATGTCTCGCTGTCACTCTCCACCTCCTCTCACCGCCATACTTACACACACTTTTATTGTGTCTTTACAGCATCAACAGCGGTGAGTGAATGGATCGGTTAAATAAGGTTATAACAACACGGCAGGGAGACGTTAAACATTTAAACATTTACACAAGGATTGTAGCTGTGTAAACAGGAAGTTGGTGAAAATATAACAATTGGACAGAGTTGAGTCGTCTGATGCTGTCAGTCTGTCATGTGACAGAAATGTCTGTACACCGACTAACACAACACTGATAAGACTGAAATCACATTATAGTAATTTAATATATTTAGTAATTGAATGGTTCTTTTATTTATTTATTTAAAAAATATCCATGTCCTTATACTAGTGATGGGTATCTTTAGGGTTTTACTGATTCCAATACAAATGCTGTTACAGCTTATTAATTCAAATACTCAATACTCAAGACCACTTTCCATAATTTGATTCAGAATATTCTTTTAACTGGGGACCACAAGCAGAACAAAATCAGTTTTCTCAGTTGTCAGGGAGGCTTACACCAAGTTCAAACCTACCTAGCAGTTAGCAGTTTATGCTATGCTTTTGGCTATCAAGCATATGTAAATCAACTGGACTCTGCTGTAGTGATGGGCTGTAAATCTTTCTCAAAAAAACTTGGCGACAGCCCTGTGACATTGTGCTGTTTTTTTCCCCCTGTGTCCTGAGAATGAATGAATGAATGAATGAAAGAATGAATGAATGAATGAAATCATGATTGAGATATGTAATACGATTAGCAGGAATGCTCATTTTTGCGTTACGGTTTTC
>JAJHUR010084726.1:0-10794 GCA_027495735.1 Lutjanus campechanus
AAACATGCCTTCATTGCCCCTTTTCAGCGGAGGCAATTAAGGCTTGTTGCCTCCTTTAATAAGTTCAGCGATTCTTTTGACCCTTCTCCTTTCTCATGTGCTGGTTTGACTTGACTCAGTTTGACTCTGCATCCGTCCAGCACAGCAGAGCTTGCACCCTTTTGACAGTGTGTATTTGCTTGATGAAGCACTCCTTCCTTCAAACTTAACTTCCTTCCTTTTAACTGGAGAAAGCAGCAGATATGTGATGTCACTTTGGTTTACAGAGCAGTTCTACTCTTTAATAAAGTCTAACAAGGTCTAATAAAGAAGATACACACTAGATGTTTGTTAAATTTGATACAAAGTACGGCTTGTTAGTCTTATCATTGTACTATAAAATAAAGTGCAACCAGAATTACCTGCAGCTCTCACACACATCACCTCCATAGCCACTACAAAATAGATTCAACATAGTAAATACTGAAATGGGATTTATTTCCATGACTGCTTTTTGAGTCTTTTATGTGTCTTGTATGTCTCAGTGTATTTTAAAGGTAATGTCATGAGATTTAAGGTCCAATTAAGATAACAGGCACAAGGTCATAAAAAAAGACACTCTGCAATTGGCTTGATTACCCCTGGCTTAGCAAGAAAAATCTTGAGGGGACGGCTGAAGTGTGTATAATAACTAGAGTGGTTTTGTTGTCATAAGGCAGTATTTATTTCTGTTTTTAATTAAGGAAAATGATTCCCATCTGTTAAAAGGTTATTGTTGTGCTCGTTATAAAAGGCTTCGGCAGAACAGTTGATTAATTGAGCATGTCTTCGGTGCTGCACTCGAGCCTGAGCTGACCAACCAATTATCATAATCCAGGGCTGTTTATTTTCTCTCCACTGCCAGTCACGATGAGTCGGCTGAGCCGGTGGTTTTGCACCGCGAGGCCTGGTGACAGGAGATGCTCAGTAGCCGGTGAGACGGAGGGAGGAGGCAAGACAAGGTCTGTTCGGTCTGTCAGTCATCTAAAATGCTGTAATAACTGAAAGTTGATCTGTCGAGGTTTGGCTGAGCAAGCTGTACACCACTGACATGGACGAAGAAAACACTGACACATTCAGATCACATTAGTTCTGAGCTAATTTATTGTATCAGCGTATTTCTTATTTTCAGGCTCATTTTGTGGTCCGAGGCCACACAGTGAGAGGACTTCATGAGTTCGACTTCACTGTTGATTTTATGCTTTTACTGATGAAGATGAAGCGTAGAGCTGCTGTTGACCGTTAGTCAGGCTTGGAAAGTAATGGTTTACATGTGATACATAAAAAGGTAACTGTTCCATTCACTCGTGTGATCAGAAAAGACTGTGGGTGTGCAAAAACTGGGGATGCCACTAATCTAATTTTTATTACAACACAGAAAAAGTTATACTGATGTGCACCTCCA
Organism: Lutjanus campechanus; assembly: GCA_027495735.1. Classification (NCBI taxonomy): domain Eukaryota; kingdom Metazoa; phylum Chordata; class Actinopteri; order Lutjaniformes; family Lutjanidae; genus Lutjanus; species Lutjanus campechanus. The sequence continues at coordinate 1,424 of JAJHUR010084726.1, forward strand.
TAAAACATACATTATTCGTCTCCAACATAGCCACAACAGAGTAAAAAATGCTTTAGTCATTGTTAGTCCTTTGCTAAAATAGAATGGATAACAACCATAGTCAGGATTAGAATCTACACATCATTCTCCAAAATGACATTTTCAGACTTCACAGCCTACCTGTGCAAATTGACAGCTTAAAGGAACGACTATCACTTGGCCTTGAAGGATTCAATTATATCATTACATTCAAAAGTCTCTGTGAGTTCCCTCTCAGATGTCTATTTATATTCTAGCAGGCACTGCATTGATTGCTACACTGCTACTCTCCCTTGATGCTTGCTGGGGTTAAAGCTACATGCATGCATGCATGCATGTATCAACTTGTATGAATTTGAAAAAACTAAGTTAGAATCATTTAATGTTTCAAAACGAACAATTATTATAATTTGTCATTTTAAGTTTCAGCAAAGCTGGACATGTTTGACACATGGATTAGGTTATGTAGTACATTTCATAACAGATAATTAGTAATTAGTAATTAGTAGTAAACTACATTTTTAAAATAGCCCTCCCAACCTTGCTGTTAGCTCTTGAAAACATTGGAAATGTTCAATTGGCTAAAATAGTAACATCTAGTACTTTTATTGGCCAAAACGCCAAAAAAAGTCTGGTTTCAACAAGGCTCTTTATTTTATGTCATTTTGTAAGCCACCATGTTTAGATGACACATGTGCAGCCTCCCTTTCCAAACAAGTGAGCTTAGTCACATTTAGTGACCAATGTAGCTGCGGCATGTCGACAAATGTCTAGTGCATTAATCAAAATTTGCCCACAATTGTTTTATTTTCCAAGAAAATGAAGTATTTACTGTATGTCTTCGGTTTTAATTTTTGGCAAGAGAGAGTAAATGTCAGAGTTAATAAGAGGTTATCGGGAAGGAAAAAGTAATTAAACTCCCTCCCCTCAGAATGAGTCCTTTTATAGTAAATGCTGGCAGATATTTCTCTCTTTTCCTCTGTCTAGACACGCAGGGCAGGACTGCAGCTGACATACTGGACAAAAGGGCCATACAGGTCTCAAGAGAACTGTGAAGACCAGTCCGACGTTATAGACTTCTCTGACCTGGATTTTATGCAGTAAGTGAGAGAAACTGTTACCCATGTTTGATAGTCAGTTTAGAGGGAACGGAGTGGTTGAAAAGGTTTTAAAGGGATAGTTTGGGGTTTTTGCCGTGGGGTTGTATGAGGTACCTGGTGGTTGGCACAGATGCTGTTTGGAGAAGCAGCAGGAGAACTGGTTAGTGGTGCACAGAGACGTCAATATACGTATCTGTACCTCTTCAACCAACAAATTTATCTGTCTCTGTACTCAGATAGAAGACCATGGTATATACCAGAAGTCACATTAAATTGGGAAAATGATGAATTTTCCAACCTAATATTCATTGGCACTATAATTGCTGTGTCTTCAAAGCATCAAGTTGATTTAATATTGGCATATAATTGATTCTAAAATATATTTCCATGTCCTCAAACTGCACTTTTCACCTTCTCTCTCTCACTCGCTTAAATTAAAAAGTAGCATTCTTAACATTGATCTTTTTTCCTGAATAATAACAAGCACATTTGAGTAGGAAAAATATGCAATATGCATAATATTTGCAATCAGTTATTTTGTTTGTGTTATTGTGTGACTTCCATAATCTGAACTAACCCTTTAAAACACCAAACCTCATACGACCCCATTTCAAAAAACCTGAATTATCCCTTTAGCATGGACTAAGCCACGCAAGAGTCCAAAGTGCTACGATCTGTAGTAGTGGAGCTCCATCGCCCCAAACTTGCCCTGGTAGTCTGGTTCTGGCTACTGTGCAAGTAGCCAACATGCGTTTACCAGTGGCCAGTGAGGAAATTAAATTTCCTCTCCCACTCTACATGTTTGATAATGGCCTCCTCCAGAAACCTGCTCCCTCCTGACCTTTACTTCCACCTGTTTTAGTCATGGTCTGCCTCATGTCACTCACCTCGTAACATTGACAACACCACTCCACCGAGCGTTAATTGCTACATTCACTACTCAATGTCCTGGCTAATAAACCTGGACGGCTGGCGACATGCAATGTGCCCTGGCATTAGACCACTGGTATAACTAGTATCTCTGTGTTTAAGTTAACAACAGCAGATGTGATCACTTTCCCAGCACCTATTTACTAAACACCTCTTTTCTATTGAGAAAATAAAAAGACAGATTTCCAGGTTAGCACGAAAGAATCAGTTACTAACTGCTAACCGCTTGTAAAAAGTTTCACAGGAGATAACACAATATATTGTTTGTTTCCTTTTGCTTGGGAACAACTTGGTGGGAAATTGTGGCTATGATGTCTGAAAGCAGCAATTGTGCCAAAAACAGAAGAATTTTACCAGTCACGTTACATGTAGTGAAGACTTTGAAGGAATGTAAAAGGTTTTAGATGTAATTTTTGTCAAAATTTAAGTTATTATATTGACATATAGAAACATGCTGTTTCTTACCTAGAGACACTTGTGTGAAGCACTATGTAGCACGATGTCACAGTTAAGTTGCCTTTTGACATTTTGGATATAAAATATTGTCGCCTTATCATTCTATCCTATTAGATATGTGTGTGAAATTTCCAAGCATTTCTTCCTTGAGCCCAAGTGAATGATGGTACCAAATTTGAAATTACGTCAGGGGGTTCTGGAGATATCTTTTACACAACAATCAGACAGACAACCCGGAAACATAACGTCTCTGGCCACGGCAGCACAGAGCCATAAAAATACAGTATACAACAGCAAATGGTTGGACTGTCTTATTTGTATAAAAAAGCTGCTGATGAAACCATAATGATATTGCATTTATTGAGTGAATAATCAACTACATAAAAAATCCAACCTGTCCTCCTGTAGTTTAAGAGGTTGGCCTGTTGTGTAAATCGCAGGTTCAGTCATCCATGGCTGAGGCAAGAGGCTGTGACCCCTCATATTCTCCTCTAACAAAGGAATGTAGGCTTCTGAAAGCATCATTAATTGTCAAATCACACAGAGACCCTAAACATCAGTGGCCTGCAAGGACATCACATGAGGAAAAAAATGTGAAGAGTGCATGTAAAAGTCAAATATTTTTAATATATTCAAATCTTACCTTTAAAAACTTGTAACAGCATATCAGCAGTTTGTTTTTTACAGTATATAATAAACACAAGAACTTTCTGAGATATAATGTTACAAGTTTAAATATCTGTTAAAGCACCACTTTCAGCACCTCATAAATTTTGTACGCTGTACTTTCTCTCTTTGGCTCTTTTTCTTATCTTGTACAGTATCAGACTGTGAAAGTGGAGCAATAACATCCTTGAGTGCGCTTTGCCAGGGCAGCAGCAGCCGTCTGTGGAGGAAATTAAAGTGAAATACATCTCCCTGCCTGGCTCTTGCACTTCACACACCCATAAAGCACTTCTCTGCGATTGTCATCTTTACAGCCTACACATCGTTTAAGGAGATTTTTCATGTGGCCGAATAAATCAGTGTTGAAATATTTGAGATCTGCCTATAGCACCAGCAATCAAATGCGGAAAGCATTGCTGGCTGTAGAAAAAAAAAGAAAAAAGAAAAGAAAGAAAAGTGGGGCTTGTTGTTTGTTCAACAATCAGCGATCCACATTATTACCAGAAAAAGTGAGGTCAAGGACTTCTGCTTACTGTTTAAAGCAGTTTTCAAATTGGGGTCAAAACAAAAGGAGGAATATAATATTTTAAATTTTATCACTTTTTTATGTCAGTTGGAACAACAACGGACAACAAACTGCTGCAACAACCATGAGACATGAAAGAGTGTCATGAAAATGACATTATATACTTCACTCACATGTTCTAATCCCTTATACACTCTTATGTGTATGTGCCTGAAGAAAACACAATGTTAATTCTAGAATTATGAGTAGAAAAGTTCCCAAGGTTCCCAGCTTTCAGATGATGTATATCACTTCTTTGTGGCATATACTGTTATCTCCCCCTAAAGACCCCTGTCCCTCCCTAAAGATCATTTTAAAAAATAAGGGTAAGAAGTGGTAGTAAGGGATGGAATGGAAAAGAAAATCCTCTATGGTCTAATGTGCATCTATAAAGTGTATTGACTGAACTACCTATACAAAGCAACCAGAGCTGAAAAGCTTTAATGATCAGAGTGAATTTTTAGTAAGAAGTCTGTCGTGTTTGTGTCTGATGCTCAGGTTGCTAAGGACTACTCTGCACTAACACTGAAAGGACCTTTTCATCCGTGACAGAATGAATCTGATGCACAATTTGGTGAAAGCTGCTGACAGAAAATCAGCTAGGAAAATATTTGGACGGTCATACGCTCCCCCAAACACATCACATGTTAAAAATACATGAAGTTCCTGCACATGCGTGCGGGACGCAGGGGCCAGGGCGCCTGGCCACCCTCTAGTCTCACTCCACCCACCCCACACACGCTCTGTAAATATCCCATCATCCCCAGGTGGTGGAGACACTAGTCAAAGCCAGAAAACTGCCAGTATGACAGACACATGTCCTACACTGCTACCCCCTCCAGCCGCCTCAACAGACCCCCATCCTCATTCATCAGACTCCTCAGCTGCTGGAGATACATGAGAGGAGAATTAAAGGGAAGTTCTGGTGTATTTCAATATTTTCAATAAAAGTGGCCATTGTGACTTGGTTGGTCATGGCTGGATTGCACCAACAAGCATTCATTTTTAAACCTGATTAAACCATGGTTTAACTTTAAATTATGTTGCACCAAACTTTTAAACTAGTTTAAACATTTAAACTAATTTAAACTGTTAAAAAAACTGTTTAGCTAGATAGCAAACAACAACATTTAGTTAACTTTTTAGCTAACTAACAAGCAATCTAATATATTTTGTATTTTCTAGCTGGCTTGCAAATAACGCAATGCTTGATGAAAGAATGCAGAGCTGAATAAAGAGCAGTTAACAGTTCCTTCCTCTTTTTTTTTTTTTTGCTTCATGCTAACCATGCTAACCTCCACTGCAGAGATTCAGGGAAACGTAAACTCTTTGATTTGGGTTACATCACACTTTTTCTTGTCTGAGTTATCATTTGGAGGAACAACTGCCTTTTATTAGACATACTGCATTGTACATTAGAAAAACATTGCTGCCACACAGCCAGCATGGGATCATGTGATCATATTTTCTGCAAGTGGTTCAAATCTGAAGTGGTTCATTTCCTGGCAGATGGTATAAAGTACATAAATGTAGTACAACGTAACTCTAACCCTCAATTTTACAGACCCTCAATAATAATTACCCTTCCTTCAACCATTACCACAAGGACAACATTTAATGTTACATGCCAAAAACACAAAGAATATGAAGCTGTATAGTCATTTTGAAAATTTATGACATCCGAGAAAGAATTTAATTTAAAAACATGAAATTAAACATGATATTGAACATAACACTCAACCTAGAAAGTTATCAAGAGGAAATATAGATTTTATTGTCTCACAAAAATGAGGACAACAGAATCATATCACAGACTGTCTGATTTTGTGAAGAGGAATCATGTGATCATGTTTTCTTTGGGGCTAAACTTAAAAGTTTGTTTTATATCGATTAAATGAAATACAGATTAAACACAGGTACATGAGGAATTAAGCATAATATGCAATATTTTTAGGATTAAGAGTTTGTGAGCACCACAGAAACAAAAAGTTTTTTGACTGGATATAACTTGGAATCATGCTGGGTACTTTTCTGCAACATATTCAAGATGCACAGCAAAAACAATGTAATAACCTGCAAGTTGTTGCAAGTGCATTCATGTAGGTCTCATTCCAGGTATGAAAAATAACTCACAGAAAAGCATATACAGAGTGTGAATATATCAAATGGTTACTGCTGCAAGAATGCAACAGAGGGAAAAAAGTATCAAGTAGCTTCATTTTAATTTGAAAATCTTCAAAATGACATCTTTGTATTTTGCAATAAGATCTTATGAATGTTTCTGTTTTATATGTGCTGACAGGGTTACAATAAAAGGGTTGAAGCCAGAGACACAAACATTTGCACATTTAGAAAAGAGGTCTGTTTTTTTACTGATGCAGTGGGACTGTATACAGTAAGGCTGCCATGGTCCATAAATGTAAATCAGCATGGCTTTTTCTGAGAAAGAAATATACGGTCTGGTTATAGCAGAGGCCTCTGAGGATTAGTCTTACACCAGAAGCATCCTTCAAGATGATGCAACAGGTCAGTATAGTCAGACACTGCTGGTGGTCCGCTGCTTCACAGAGATGAGCGCCTGATATGATTGAAAAATAAATGTTATTAAATAATTATAGGTGGATCTTTTTTTGGATCTGTCTTTTGGTCCCGGGCTTTCTTATGGAAGCTTATTGGTTCATCACCCTCATGAGAGACACCCCTGAAGCAATGCATCACGGCCATTTTAATGCTTAAAAGACTCAGAGGAAACGAAAAGTGTTCACAGTGGACCAAGGACTGGAAGAAATGAACCAGAAACCTATGTGGGCATAAGCTTGTGCACACAAAGATTTGACAAAAAAAAAATACATACTGTTTTTTTATTGTCCGCTTTAAGCAGTCTGTAAAATTTGCTACTATTTTTGCAGATCAGAAAACAATAGATATAATATTTTTGCATATGTTGAGATCATTCCATAGTAAATTTAAAGGCCTAATTGCCTGAGTTAAAATCATTGTAGTATTTGGAATCTAGGATCTGATAATTACGGTTAGTGACACAGTTGTTGGCAAGATTTGAGCTCTTGAGTTGCAGAAAACAATGTTTAAAACTCTGAATCTTAAACCACTGTAACCTTGTGCAAATGGACTGCAAACATGCAAGATAGACATCACAGAGATCCTGAACAAATTATCTGACCTGTGGATGAAATGGCCAGTTCAGCTATTAACAAAACGGGCTACATTTATGTGCTATTAGGACCATTTATTTTCAAAGAGATGGAAACAACAAGCTGATTAGGTCGACATTGCACCACCCTTGTTTCAATCTGCAGTGAGAGCCTGTTTGTGCGTCAGGCCAAACTGAGAGGAAAATATTCCTGCTTTAGATTGGATAATAACATCGCAAATCTGATAAATTCAATGTAACTCATAGCCTATTAGATCTGGTGAATTTAACACTGAATAATGGTCATTTGACCAGCAGATTGGGGTGCATTTAGAGGTTAGTTCAAAGATGAGTCCAAACTTATTTTCCATTACACAGACTCCATTTGCACACTTGTTGCTCTTCTGAACAACAAATTATAAGAAAATAAGCAAATAGCCCAGATGCCTTCTAATTTAAGACACTTTCACTGCACCTACATGTAATTTTAGAACTGTTATCAATATCATATTATACTACCTACTTACTGTTACAACATGTTGGAAATTCCAAACAAAACTAACAAAACAGTGTGTGTGTAAATGTGTCTGTGTCTTTGTGCATGTGTGTGTACCCCTGTGTGTCGCTGTGCTCATAAGAATTCCTGAGGGATAATCCCATAATTAGAGCAGATAGCACAGGAAGTTTATTCAGGTGGACTTTTTAAACAGGCCCGTCTACCTGCTCTACTGTATGAGAGACAAGCCAAGCACAAAAGCCTCAAAATGAGAGACTGTATAGGTGCTTTCCGCTGGTACGAGACTGTAAGAGTATACACAAGAATCCTATTTTTGTTTTTGTGTTTTTGCTGATTGAAATCTGTCTGCCTGGTTGCATTAGGCTGCAATTTTTTTAAATGTGTTATGCATCAGTAAAACCAGCTGTGTTTGATTATAGCTTCTAGAATCTGTTGTGTTGATCATGAAAGACACAATCCAACCCTACACAAATTTGTGATATGCTAATATAAACTGATATCAGTTGCATTTTGTTTTGTGGTACACTAATAAGACATAGTACTTGTGTAATGTGTTCTTTTATTGACAGTATTTGACCATTATTAGACTTTTATTAGAGGATAATTAGGGAGACATAACAACAAAACTGTACAGTAAACTAAAGTGTATGGAAACCAAAGAAGTTGAATCTCAAATAGCAGATATGTGAGTCTGTTGTAATGTGTCCATAACCCTCTAATAAAGTCTTATTAGGTTCTAACTGTGGAAAATAATGTATTCACCTTATTAATGTACAGTACAGTGCATGGTATCTGCATTAATATCAAAATCTAGATTTATTAGTTGTTTTCTTTATTAGCAACAAACTATTTATCTTTTAAAGTGATATGAAATAGCAAGGTAAACACAGGTGTTACCAACTAAGGTCCCGATCCATTTTTTTGTAGCAGAGCCTTTCCATAGAGCCAACATGCACAATAGCAGCACCCTGAATGGAACTGATCCTTAATTAGTATCATTGGTAACACCTGTGTTTACCCTACTATGTTATGTCAAAATACCTGCTGTGAAAAATGACTATTGCTTCGCCATCTTTCATCAGTTTTCTTTGAGCATTACACGCAATAAAATTATATTTAAAAGAAAAAGAACATCTGGCTCGTGCTTAAATCTACAACAAAATCAAGGCACCACTTTCGGACACCCAAAACAAACTCTCTGTGGGTCAAAGACAGGAAGCAGATGCCCTTCCTTCACTCTCCATGTGGGATCATATACCCTCCGTAAGCCCATTAACACCTACAATACAGTAGCCACGCTGCTGTGCTGTGCATTAAACCACGGTTGCACATCTTTAATCCGCTCATCACTGTTGTCTTTCTTGTTCAACACAAACAAAGTCACATTGAGGCTGCGTGAAGCCATTAGCTGTAAATTGCCAAGAACAGTGTGAAAACCCAGTTGAAACCATGTGGTTTTAAACTGCCTCCTTCTCGCCATGTTTTTGGAATCACTTCCAGCTGCTCCACAGCCACTAATGGCACCTTGGGCCCACATTGCCGTTTTAACACTGGCCAAGTCTCAGCCCCCTCCTGCCCGCTAGGAGCTAAGGAGGTTTTCAACTACTGTTGAACAAATGATTTTAGCCCATATTACGAGCAATAAAAAGACGCCCTGCTGAGTGTCCTGAACGCTGTGTTCATGCACATGAGCAGATCCTACAGGATGTTAACAGTAGCTTATATAGTTTCTTTTCAAACTGTGCCACTTATATAGGTTTAAGGAAATCCACAAAGACATTAAATAATTGAATGAAAGCCTCTGGTAATACTTTCAGATACAGTGTAAATGTGCAATGCTTAGTTTAATTCTTAAGTGGACCTATAGCTAAAACAAATTCTGTCTTTTTCTGTTTTTTTTTTCTCTGATATGTACAGTTTCTCTGACAGTTTGTAAGGGGACAGTCCACACCAAAATCAAAAATAATT
>JAJHUR010084727.1:0-20413 GCA_027495735.1 Lutjanus campechanus
ACATTTTAACTTTAAGCTTATTTAGCTGATAAGGCCTCCACACTTTAGTTGAAAATGCACAAGTGCAGAAAGTTATTTGTTTTTTTAATTTTGTTTGTTTTCAGAGAAAAATGTTAAAAATCACCCATTGCACAATGTATCTCCACTTTTCTATTCAATTAAATCACTAATTCTCAAATAGTCTGTGAAAAGTTTTCAGATTCATTCAGTTAAATTGTCTTGATATAGTTATTTAGGCTTTTATGGGTTGTTTTTTTGTTTGTTTGTTTGTTTGTTTGTTTGTTTTTTACAAAAGGCTTCATAGATCAACTAATATTTTAGCTTTTAAGTCTGAAATAGTTAACAGATAACATTCAAGGCATATCAATTCCCGGGCTAGGCTTAATATTGTAATTTTTATGTTTTTGAAGGCCTATTTTGTATTTGTTATATTTCATATATATTTTACATTTGTTACTGTATATTTAAAATAATCACAATGTGATGTATGTGTATATGAATTTGTGTATAGTTGTGTACATGGCCCAATTATTTCTAAAACATGTCTAATTATATCTTTTTAATACATTTCTCTTGTCTTGTTCTTTTATATTACTAAGTAGACATGTCAATAAAATAAAAATTGGCTATGTCAAATTACTCCAAGGGACATACATGAGGGTGTCCCTGGTATAATTTCTATCACATAATAATGAAAAACAATATACATTTGTTCTGTTTCTTTTATGTTGCAAATCTGAAACGATCAAAACAGCAGATGTCTTGGTTTAACATATGAGTAAATAAATAATTTTAAAAAACGAAAAAACAGAAAAATAAATACACGTTTGTTCTGTCTAAATTGATCTTTTTGAGGAGTGGACAAGTTCTTGTGTTTGTCACTCAACTCTTCCATTAATTGGTTAATATTCATGTCACGTAAGCTGTTTATCCAATCAGAAGCCAAGGACTCCTACGTGGGTGGGACTTCATCAAAGTTACGACACCCTGCGTCTTCAAACCGGAACCGGCCGGTTAACTTTTTTATCAATGAGACGAGCAGTTAACGTGTGTGATATCGTAGCACGTATCTCGTGAGAAGGCTGAGGTTAAGGTGTATCTGAGCTCCGGTTTTTACTGGCGGATTTACGCTGACTTTTGCCCTCGTTGGTATTATTTTACGGTCTCTCGAGTCTCACTGAGATAAAGCTTGACTGCGACACAGTAGCAAGGTGCGTAGCTGCTGCCCTGTTAGAAGAAGGAGGAGGAAGACGAAGACCAGTGTTTTATTGGCCGTGTTTATGTCTTTATTGAACCCTTTAGAAAAATGCAAGGACTATGCTAGTATATAAATATCTAATTCAGACTTGTGATATCAGTCTGTGCAACCACAGTGTCCTCATACTGCAGGAAATCTGAGGAGACATAGGAGAGCTATAAGAAGGTAAGAAACACCTGAAGTGTATTAACGCTTTGTTTGATATAGGTGTGGATGATGCAAAATACACGTGTTGTCACTGTGCCTCCACTAAATCACTTAGTAAATCATAATCAAATCTTTAACCTCCCAAACATCCATTTGGAGTAGGGTTACACAATATGGGAAATTGACATTATTTTGACAAATATTGCTATTAAGATTGTCAACGGTGTCAATACCTGAATACTTTTTCAATACCACATGTTTAAAACTATACACTACTAACATTTAATAGTTTAAGTGCTTACTCAAGAGCTCGGTCTTGATAGTGGGAATGATTATTTTTGCTTCACAATTTTCATTTTCAATTAAAACTATCAAAATCATGGTGATGTGACATTTGTTGGGGTCTGTACCAAGCAAACATGTTTTCTTACATGTGGAGAAAAAGATTTGTTGTCCAGGGCATCTCTGCAGCAGGGATGCGGAGGAGGATAAACCCAAGTAAACTCAGTTTTTCCACCTTTATGAAATGAGGCTGAGAGTTTATTCGCTTATTTTCAGATCAAGTGTATCAATCAAAGAAGGGAAAACAAGATGGGTAATCTATAGTCAGCCCACAGTTTACCTACCTCTATATTCACCACTACAACCCTGCTCTGCAGCACTACTGCACTTCAATATAATGCTGTTTTATCACATTTTTCCCTTATTAAAACAAATGCAGCTTCTGCGATTTGGATATTGCATTTGGACATATTGCGATGTCAATAATATTTTGATTAATTGCACAACCTTAATATGGAGATAACAAACCAAGATACTGCTCAGAAAAGAAAACACATGATGTAACCAGACCTTTAAGACCCTCCTGTACCTGAATCCACCCTTAGCCAGATTACTCTAATGCAATGTGCTTTCTATTTCTATTCTATCACATTTCACTGGTTCACATTGACGAAACATGCAGCTGCAGAGTGACGTGCACCATCCTCATCCACATCCTAATATGTAGCACAGTGATCTTTGTTTAGTTAATGAATAGCTGCGTGTTGTGTCGGGTGGTTGCAAATAGGAATCACAGTGTCGGTCAGGTGACCTGTATATTAAGTCTGCTGTGTGTGTCTGATCATCTGCAGCCTGAGACAGACAGCAGGACCGTGCACATGCTCCATCATCATCTGTAAGAGATGCTTTGTAGGCAGAGACTGCATTGTTTAACCAACTGACCCCATTACTGAAAAAACAATTTTTTTCTCTGTTTCTTTTCTTTTTGTTTGTTTTAGGTGTGGGAACGTTTCAGAGTGAACGACAGCAGAGTGAAAGATTTATCATCCTGAAGAACTATGGAACTGTCACTGGTGAGTTTTGCAGCCAAAACAATTATTCACCCTTTGATTTTATTATCATTTTTCAGTTCAAGCAGAAGAATCATCCTTGTCGTTGCTTTTAGTAAGTGACTCGAGGTCAGGACATCCTGTCTCTCTGATAACACCAGCTTGACACATTAATGACATAAATTACCCTCTTCTCTCTGACCGGACATGCAGGGAGTTCACAAATGCAGATAAAGTAAAGGAAAGCAGGTGAAAGGCTGCTGGATTGTTACATTTAAGGTGTCTGTGTTGTTATATCACAGCTGAATAATCAAAAAGGGCGGGCATGGCAGAGTTCATTCTTCAGTGTGATAAAAAGTAATCGGGTTTGGACAAAGTCTTGAGAGTTCGGTAAATGCTTAATTGTAACTTTAACTTTTTTATCTTGTGTTTTCAAGGTTTGGAACATGCATACTCATTGACACTGCTTGATTTTTAGCATAATCTGGTGTCCACTCATTCATGTAAATGAAAAGTCTTTTTAATATTTGAAATGAAATTCTATTGATTCATCAATATGCTTTGCAATTTCATTTTGAGGGTTTAAGACTTTTAAGAGTCTGCAAATTTTTGTTTTGGGTCATCTGAGAGTGCTTGAAAAACAGAACTTCAATTTTAAAAGAAAATAAAAATTTAAAAGAAAAAAAATATTTCAACCTGTGCAGTAAATAGTTTCCTGATTATAAAAATATACTAAAAAAAATCCTCTTAATGCAAAAAAAATAAATATTTACATATCATTGATAAAACAATGAGTTAACAGTGACAACAAACATGTTATTTTGGGACATTAAAACATTTATTTGAAAAGATATATCAAGAAAACAGTCAATTGGGTCATTGATGTTCCTTACATAAGTGTTATAACTGATTGAGCCGAAGGGTTGAACGTCTTTTTGCTTATCAATAGCTTTGGGGCGCAGGCCTTATAAAACTGATTAGTTATTAGCTGCCTCCTGCCCATCTTTCATCGTATCCTCCCTCTCTTTCTCCTCTCCCACTTTCTTTAACTCCGTACCTCCTCTCTCCCCTCAGGCTCACCCAGTTATCAAGGCCTTCATGTGCGGCTCCTTCAGTGGGACCTGCTCCACACTGCTCTTCCAGCCTCTCGACCTGGTCAAGACCCGTCTGCAGACTTTGCATTGCAGCGTGCAGCCTGGGTGAGTCTGCACACACGCACATACACACGCACGTACACACACAGTTATCAGTATTGCTAGTTTGCATCACGTGCTTTCTTGCCTTGTGACCTCCAATAACTGCTATATTGACGGTATTGATTGGACACGTGAAAGCAGTACTCATTATTGACCACTGATAACCTTTCTGTCAGCTCATCTGAATGTTCCTCTTTCAGCTCGGGCAGAGTTGGGATGGTGACTGTGCTCCTGAGCGTGGTGCGGACAGAGAGGCTGCTGGGACTGTGGAAAGGAATTTCACCGGTTAGAACATCTTTCTTTTCTCCACCCTCCCCCTGTCTTACTGAAAGTCTTCTGTGTGTATGAAAAAAATGTTCACCAGCGTCCGATTTTCTCTCTTCTGACTTTGCTCTCTCATTTGCTGCTCTGCTCCTCCAGTCCTTTGCTCGGACCATCCCAGGAGTGGGGCTCTACTTCAGCACCTACTACTCTCTGAAGCAGCACTTCTTCCAGGACAGAAGCCCAGGGCCCCTGGAGGCCGTGCTGCTGGGAGGCGGGGCCCGGACGGTGGCAGGGGTCTTCATGCTGCCGATCACTGTCATCAAGACACGCTTTGAAGTAAGCACTGACAGACGAGTGTGTTTGTGTTTGTGCTGTGGTTCTCTGTGTGAAGCATGAAAAGAAAGTGTGAACAAAAATAATAGCGGATTGGTATCCACTGGACCTTTTTAAAGAGAAATCTGTAATATATTTATTGACAACAACGCTACAGCCGTGGTGTCCTCCTTTGAAATTTCTATTCCGGCTCGTAACTTGTGATATTGTTTGCCTGTTTCACGGACATATGAAAGGCATCTATTAGCTTGTTTGTATTGAAAGTTTCTGCAATATTAATCATTTTAAAACACAGAAAAACCTCAAAATGTGGTTAAAAATGAATTGCACAAAGAGTTTTAGCTTTGTTTGTTGTCTGTATTTGGGCACGTGTGTTATTGGACACCTGTGTTATGTGCGTACTAAACTAAACTGAACGTATGTTTGTGTTTCAGTGTGGCAAGTACAGTTATAGGAGTGTGGCCGGGGCTCTGCGCAGTGTGTGTCAGACTGAAGGCCCTGCAGCACTGTTCTCTGGCCTGATGGCCACTCTCCTCAGAGATGTTCCTTTCTCTGGTATCTACGTCATGTTCTACAGCCAGACCAAGGCCTCTTTGCCCAAAGGTAAGTGTCTTCAATTGAGACACAAAAACACTAACTATTGGTACTTTTACTTTTGTGTATTTCTTTCTTTACATTTAAGTCTAACACAGATAAGTTTAGGTGATTTTTTTTAAACATCCCACTGTCTGTCTCCCTTGAAGAAATCAGCACGTCTGCTTCTGCCCCCCTGGCCAACTTCGGCTGTGGGGTCCTGGCGGGTATCTTGGCCTCCCTGATCACTCAGCCAGCTGATGTGGTTAAAACACGCGTCCAAGTGAATCCACAGCTGAGGACGGCAGAGGCTATCAGATACATCTATATGGTAACTATCTTACTCCTTTTTACATTGACAGTTCAAAACATGTTTTCTGCTTTATTAAAGCCACTACAAGTAACTTTTATATTGTGTAGATTTTGAAGGTCCCTAAAGATAAAATATAACATCAAAAATAAATTATCTAGATGAAAATCCCTTCCTTCTTCCTTATAACTGGCTAACATGCCACTTACTGTAAGATGTCCTTATCTGATTTCAGATAGAATTCGACATGTTGACAACTAGAAAGAATAGCTTTATAGTTATAGGTAGTATAGTTTTAACTGCACAGCCATGACTGCATGACACTATTAATGATTTAATCTGACGCCTGTCCTTGTACTTTCATCTCTCTTAGGAACATGGACTCCAGGGGTTCCTGAGAGGGGCAGTTCCTCGGGCATTGAGGAGGACCATGATGGCCGCCATGGCATGGACAGTGTATGAGCAGATGATGGCTCACATCGGACTGAAGTCCTGAAGGAGAGAGTCGATGAGAAGCAAGAAAGAAGAGATTAAAGTCAAGTCACAGAGTGAAGAACGAGGAGGAACCGCTCCAGTGCAGACGAGCCTGATGTTTGGCTCATAACAGTGTCAAAGACTTTCAGTAAGCGGTGAGAGAAGAAAGTGTACACTTGTTGTCTAAATGACTAACACGCACATTACAAGAGAGGTGTGGAGGATTTGCTCCATGAAATGTGCTTTGCTGGGTTATGGCTGAAGTTTAGAACCAGATTTTTTGCATCACAACACTGGAGAAAATATCTCTAATGATAATATAGCTATGCTAAGATGTTCTGTATTGCACTACAAGTTGTAAAAAAAAAAATCCTGATCCTTAATGAGTATTTGAACTGAGAATTTCCACCTTTTACAAAGGCCTCTGATTTTTCACAGTTGTGGAAAATGCAAAAAAAAGACAGCTGTGATGCACACCGTCATAACTCAAGATAGTGTCCCAGATACGGCTCAGCCGTCTTTATTGCACTTTAACCCCCAGCAGGTCTGTAGTGACGCAGTTTAAAACCTGCAAAGACTCTTAAATTAACTAACACAGTGTATATTTATAGACAGATATATTTATTAGTCCTTTTGGTAATTCATTGTGTGCCATACAGCATTATATTCTGATATTGTATGTAAAACAAAATATGTGCTTGTACATTCATCTGCCTTAAAGTATCATTTTTGTTTTGATATTTGTTTGAAGTGTATTTTTTGCAAAAATGCTGACCATTATTAAAGTGTTCTACCTTTTTTAAGATGTTTAAGAAAATAAAACACTGTACAGTAAATCTACGTTGAACATGAAGCCATTTTTTCAGTGTGAATGATTCAACATAAAGTGACAGCCTCAGTGTTTAGTCTGCAGGTCAGGAGGGATGTTCGGCACCATCTGAGGGGAATAATGTTCATGGTGATTTTTGGCCAGGTATACGTCTCTAGAGTTAGAAAATATGTAATAGCATTGCACCGGTGGTAGCTTTATGTGTACTGTCAAGCATTTTCTAACTACCCTAAAATAATAATTTTTGAAAAGTGGCCAGTATCAAGTAGAGCACAAATGTTCAACCTAATGATATTTAGTCATCAGTGATATTTGTCACAATGATGAGTTAAAGCATTTTTCATCAAATGTAAAATTCTATATTGAAAAACTGTCATTTGTGTTACTCACAGAACAGTGGAGTAAATAATTTGATTTTAGAATTAGAATTAGAAAATATTTGTTCCTTTTTAAAAAGCCAGTAAAAAAAACCTAGTACACACATGATCATATGGATTTGTATGGAATTTATTCATTTATTCAAATAACAAATTCCTTTTTGTGTGAATTCCATATTAACATCAGCACAGCAGAAAATGTTACCTCAAATCCAAACCAGTTTTTGTCACAGTACAATAATCCAAATGTGGGGTTCCACACTGTTATTATCTAGGCCCCGTATGTAAATGAATAATCAAAAACTGCTTTCTGTACTTTGTTTTAGAAACTAGAGGACACAATATCCATGATTTCCAAAAAACAATGTGAAATGTGGACTCATCAGACCACAGCACACTTTTCCACTTTCTATTAGTCCATCGTGACAAATGATCCAGACATCAAACTTTAGAATGAGTATATCCACAAAAAACAATAAAGTTGATCAGTTGGACATTCATGGATGTAAACTGTAACTTCATTGGTTGGTGGAGTCACACAACTGCGAGGTGGTAATTCTATTTTTTTACTGCTCTGTTTTATACTACTTTTGACAGCTGACTTCTCACTCTTCTTAACCAGCTGCTACGGGCCACAAGAGATCATCAAATGCTTTACACTGAAATCTTGTTTTAGCTCAGGACAACATATGTGGAAGCCATGTTAATGTTGGCTGAAATCTGCAAATCTCTGCTGGTTGCATGTGGCAGTTGTGGTGGCATTGCAGTAGGTTTTCATCACCTGTTGCACGGTGGGGATCTGCACTCTACTGAGTGACGTCTTCTAGTTAGAGCCAGAGGCCTGGCTGACCCTTTGTCGCATGACATACTGAATGCTTGGCCCGGACAGGGCAGGGGTCGCTGTGACACATTAAGCTTATTTCAACCCAGCCTTTCATCGGTGTCCTTCTTCTTGTGTGTGGAACCAGAAATAAGCTGCTGGATAGATCATTTTGATACTTTTGGCAATCTTTATTTGTCGAACAGACAGCAGTCATGGAAACTGAATTAAATCATTTACTTAATTAAAACGAGCCATGACAGAATGGATAACCACCTTGAAAATAAAAGCTCTCTCCTACAAGTTTCAGTACCTGATATGCATGATCTGTACTTTGCCACTTTTCTCTCATTAATAATCGCACAGATTATATAAAATAATGGCTGACTGTGCTAGTTAGATGTCTAGTGTACTGGTCCAGTTGTGGTGTAAAACTATCACAGGCACTTCCAAGAGATTAGACAGTCGTGTTGCTCAGCAAATTGCAGCGAACAGCCAGAACATGAAGGCCAAAGACTTATCATTGTGCTGTGAGACAGAGATAAGCGGCAGTGGGGCAGCGGTGACATAACACCAAATGGAAAATAAGGACGAGGATTGTATGATTGTCATGCTAAAGTAAGACATTAAGCTATTTATGGTAAGCTATTGAAGGTTAGTGTCTGGTTGCACACAAGCATGTAGGCTAAGGTTTCCCACAATTTTTCATGTAAGGAAAGTATGGGTTGTCTAAAATCACTTTCTTGGGGTGATTAAGGAAAAACCTTTTAATCTCTAAGTATTTGCCCTTAGCTACCTAAGTATTCCCTTTTGTGTAACTAGAAAGTCCTTAGTGATAATTTTCCTCAGAACCCATAGCAGTCCCTTAAAAGTGAAATAATTTGTTGAACAATAGACAATGGTTCAATTTATGGTGTTTGAAGAGGAGACATGAAGATGCAAGTGGTCCTTTAACTTAACTTAAAGACTATACAAAGATATGTAAACTTCTCTATTTTGTGAATAATGGGAAGTTTTGTATCAATAATATTTCTGTATTGAACTCTAATGAAAGTAGGCCTCTAATCTGTGCCACATTTCAGCAAGTTGTGTTACATCCATTTACTGCTATCTAATATGGGATTTGACACGGTGTTAATGTGTATCAGAATTTTGAACCACAGTTTTAAAAAGCTGAGTATAAAATGACAGCGTGCCAAAGTCTGTGCTTCTGAATCATTTATGAGGTGCTACATGGTGACTGACCAAAACAACTCTGGACCGGTTTGCACCAGCGATGATTAATTTTTAAACCTAATTAAGTCATGATTGACCTTTGAATTATGCTGCACCAAATTTTATTTCTTACTCAAAACCTCGATGAAATTTAATGCTGTTGCACCAAAACCTTAAACTTGCAACAAATAGTCAAGTTTATTTTATTACCTTTTTAACTCTCTAGCAAACAATGCAGTGCTTTGTTAACCTTTTTTTAAAGCGGGGATGGAATACAGAGCAGTTGGAAGTTAACAGTTTGGACTGGATTTACTTGACTGTTTTACTAAACTGAGATTGGAATTGTGAATTGTGCAACAGACCTCTACTAATTCATTTACATATTTTAAATCTACTTTTACTAAACTCTGCAGAACTAATCTTAATTAATCTTTTCTGGTGCAACCCATCCTGTGTGTGTTGACAACCTGGACTTTTCTCAGAAAAGAACTGCAAAACATGTTATTGCACCATGCACACATCACCCCATTCCTCCTTAGCCTTATTTGTAAGATCCATCTGCTCTAATGTCCTTGATGTTCATCCAAGCCTACGTTTGAATCAACACCATTTCCAATCAACCTACGTATCTGTCTTTGAGTCTGTCCAGTCTACAGCCACCATTGCCTTTAGTGTTTTAATGTCTGTAGTGTCCTCCCTGAATTACAGTAAAATACACCACTTTCTGTGCATTTTTTTGTTTCATTTAAATTATTTCTCAACTCGATGCTGTGTCATTGTGTACATATTATGTCCCCTTTGCCTAGAACTCTTTATCTCTAGCAAATAACGTTGCAACACAGGTCAGTCTTTCACCGAGAACTCAGCGTCTCAGCATTGTCTTAATATGGTCTTTCCATCTCCATTGTCTTAATATGGGATACCCATCCGACCCATGGTCCGACCTCTGGTTACCTCCTCTCCCATCATGGCATGAAGCCCCACCTGGTGGTCATCCGGCAGAACTACATCCAAAAACAACCAGCCAATCACGCGCTTGGAAATTCGGTATTTATACTACGTCATTTCCTCCCAGCGCCCTCTTTTTCACCGTGTGGTCAGACTTCCATACGGCGTTGTTTCGTGGTGAGTTCTTAATGGTTATATTTTGGTAATAACTCTTTAAATGACACCAAAATCACGAAATAGTGATAGCCCGAACATAAATCACGCTACAAGGCAGAATAAATAATTATGAATAAATGTCTGTCGTGACTTTATTGTCCAAAAATTTCTGAGTAGCTAATGCTAACGTCTTAGCTAACTAGCTAGCCTATGACACGCGCTCGTCCTGCAGTGTTCCCCTCGCGCCTGATCGTAAATACTGATCAAATGTTATAGTATCAGATGAAGTTTTATTACATAACTACTGTTAAAGCTATAAGAATAAGATGAAGAGGACATACTTGATTTTACGTTGTTAAAGCTATCCCTACCTTTAGTTAAAGCCTCTGCTGGGGTACCCGACACCATGCCGATGCTAACTTTAGAGAGAGAAAATTCATATTACCGACCTTGTGCTCAATCCACTGAGTTTTTGATCTGGAAAGTTGATTGTTCACTGATGACTATGTAAAAGTACTTAACAGACTCTTTTCATACCAGTCTTATGAAATCCAATATGAATATTGCTGTCCATTTAAATACATGAATAAGTACTGTTCAAGATAAGTCAATTGCTGATTATGCTAATACTGACCATCATTAGTTAGTCACCTCAGATAGGGCTGCATGATTTGGTAAAAGTCATTTTGCGATTATTATGATTAAAATTGTGATTGTGATATGCAATCTGCAAATTCATGTTCATTGGAAAAAACTACCAAATTTTGTGATTCATTGAGGTCTGTACCAAACAAATGTGTTTTCTTTCATCTGGAGATCCAGTTTTTTTTTTTTAGGTCAGGTCATCTGT
Source organism: Lutjanus campechanus (assembly GCA_027495735.1). Classification (NCBI taxonomy): domain Eukaryota; kingdom Metazoa; phylum Chordata; class Actinopteri; order Lutjaniformes; family Lutjanidae; genus Lutjanus; species Lutjanus campechanus. The sequence goes on from JAJHUR010084727.1 coordinate 11,082, forward strand.
GCAGTGTTAGTATCTCATTGTAATACTGTTGTCTTGCATTTTTCCCTTGTCTTCTGGTTCTGCAATTTCAATATTGCACTATTGCGATTTTAATTGTGCTTGATTGTGCAGTTCTAATCTCTAGTAGCATTTTCTGCTTTATGTTCTTCATAAAACTTCTTGATTATGTTATAATCTAGTAATTGCTGCTGACATTTAGTTCATTAGGTATGAGAAGCACACTGTTAAAGCCGGGTACTGATGTCAGTGTTCAGGTGTCGGAAGTGTGCAAGAGTGAGCAGGCCGGGTTTTCGCTAACACCATGAGGACTCTGTCCCATGACTGGGGTTTGATAGTGACCTGAGCCACAGTTCAACTAGAGAAATAAAGTAATAGTTGTGATATTTGAGATGTCACATAATTTAAGTTTTGTTGACACTGCTTCTATATGCTGACATTGTGGCATGAACTTGCAATAATGTGAACAAATCTTTTCACCCTTTTCCCAGCTCTCCCATCTAAATCGTAACGCAGGGAAAGTGGTCACGATGTCCGGAGGTCTGGATGTCCTTCAGATGAAGGAGGAGGATGTGCTGAAGTTCCTGGCTGCAGGAACCCACCTGGGAGGTACCAACTTGGACTTCCAGATGGACCAGTATGTCTACAAGAGAAAAAGCGACGGTGAGTGGTGGAAGATGGCATAGCAGTTATTAGTTGTGATGTGATTAAGCAGTTTTAAACTTAAAATTATCCCTTAAGCAAAATATTTCCATTAACTAAAAGGTTCCTTTAGGAGCATTGCACAGAGCTTGTGATGTCTACTTGCTAAATTTTTTCAACTAAGGCTTTGACAACAGTTACTGTCGTAATGCAGCACAAATGCCTTTCAGTCAGAACACTAACAGATGTGGCAAGAAGTAACTGACAATATCAATGTGAGAAATCTGCAGTGAAACAATAGATGAAATAATGAAGACATAAAAATATTACTATCACGGCAAGAAAGGAGAACCATTGACAGAAGTCGACAAAATGTGAGTTTTAGTAAAACAATATAGCCAATGATATGAGATGATTAAGTTCTGCAAACTAGCAACGAAGTTGCTAGTGCTAATGTCAAAGCCTATTCCTTCCCTGTCCTGAAAAATGTTTAGGTATCTTGTCTTAAGTCATCATAAACTCAGCCATTGTCTCATGTTTGACAAACTGTAACTTAAGAAACTGGTTTTGGTCCCATTAAATTGGATTTTCTAGCAATGGTTAACGACATACTTTAATAGCTATGGGTAAACACTTTGGATGTCTTTAGAGATCAACTTAGATATCAGAGATAATCCTGTGATTTCATGCAACTCATGGACTCCATGGATGGGCACTATTGTAGTGCTCTCTTCACAATGGTGATATAGAGATTATAAATGAAGTAAGAATTGCTCTTGATGCTCTGTGGTTCTCTGAATCATCAGGTGTGTACATCATCAACCTGAAGAAGACCTGGGAGAAGCTGCTGCTGGCAGCCAGGGCCATTGTTGCCATTGAAAACCCAGCTGATGTGTGCGTCATCTCCTCCAGGAACACTGGACAGGTAACGCACTAAATTTACCATTTAGAATATGGCAACTGCCACTTTACACAGTGGGACATTTAGGACATTAACTACAAGCACTCTGTTAAAGCCGGGCACTGAGGTCAGTGTTCAGGTGTCGGAAGTGTGCGAGAGTGAGCGAGCCGGGTTTTCGCTAACACCATGAGGACTCTGTCCCATGACTGGGGTTTGATAGTGACCTGAGCCACAATTCAACTTGTCAAACAAAAATAAACATGAGAATTCAACAGATCTGGAGTTTCACTTGTTCTTTCTGGCCACTTTAGAGAGCAGTCCTGAAGTTTGCCTCTGCCACCGGTGCCACCACCTTCCATGGTCGCTTCACCCCTGGTACATTCACCAATCAGATCCAGGCAGCTTTCAGGGAGCCCCGCCTCCTGATTGTGACAGACCCTCGTGCTGACCATCAGCCACTGACTGAGGCTTCCTACGTCAACATCCCCACCATTGCCCTGTGCAACACCGACTCCCCACTGAGATACGTGGACATCGCCATCCCCTGTAACAACAAGGTGAGGCCATATGAATACAAGAATCTTGATGAAATGTACTCCAGTAAATCCTTGCATCTTGCACACAGTTAGAGCCCGGCGCTGTCCTGTCTGTGCGGTGCGGGGTGTAGGATTTGTGCTACATAAAAATGCTTGACCTCTAACTTCCACTCTCTGATCCACACAGAGGGATGGGTGTAGAGGTCTTGCAACAAAAAGCAAACTGTTTGGTAGATCTTCATTCCTCAAGAATATTGTGTGCATTTTACTCAGATTATCCATAACGAATTTGTGATGTGTTGCAGGGTCACCACTCCGTGGGTCTGATGTGGTGGATGTTGGCCAGAGAGGTCCTCAGGATGAGGGGAACCATCTCCAGGGAGCACCCATGGGAGGTCATGCCTGATCTGTACTTCTACAGGGATCCTGAAGAGGTAAGACACTCGCATTGGCCCGAGGTTGCAGGATATGAAGGTTACAGTAGTTGATTTGTGCACTAATGCACATGTTTTCACTGCAGATTGAGAAGGAGGAGCAGGCTGCAGCTGAGAAGGCTGTTGGAAAGGAGGAGTTCCAGGGTGAATGGAGCGCTCCTGCTGCTGAGTTCACCCAGCCCGAGGTGGCTGACTGGTCTGAGGGTGTCGCTGTGCCATCTGTACCCATCCAGCAGTTCCCCGCAGGTATGCTTACTTTAAATTGACAAAACTGCAGTTTGAAGTTTGCACATCATGCAGTTTGATGTTTGCACCTTATTTGACATCATCTGTTTGATTTTTACAGCCGCTCCTGCTGTCAAGACTGAAGTCTTCTCTGGTGAGTTTACACTGAATCTCAAATTATCCTTAACATTTAAGGCATTCATTTTTCTAAAGATTTTGCTACTCAATGCTGAGTGAATTTGATTTTCCTTTTCTCCCTGCAGAGGACTGGAGCAATCAGCCTGCCACTGAGGACTGGTCTACTGCCCCCACTGCCCAGGCATCTGACTGGGGTGGTGCCACTTCTGACTGGTCTTAAATCATCATTGACTATGGCAAAAAATAAAATGGTGTTTTTTACACTTTGACTTTGTTGTTCTGTTAATTCATTTAATATTTACCGAAGGTCACAGTTAGCTTTCATGTTGCTCTAAGTGCAGCTTTAGGCTGATGATGCAAGTGGAACTTGTGAGACTTGGTATAATGAATACTGGTACTGTGAATACACAACTGTTCACTAAAGACATCTGGAATTAAAGACAGAACTTGATGTACTAGCCAACATTTGACAATTGGATCTTGATTAGGATATTTATAAAAGATTTTTTTTGTGTAGTTTTACCTCTGAAAAATAATCTGATGTAAAAGGTTCTTTGCTCCCATTAAGTTTTCACAACTCATAGAAGTATGTAACCTTTGAGGGATCATGAGGTAACTTTGTCTTTGAAAGGGTCAAAAGCCAAAACATTTGCATCTGTTCATGTAGTCCTGCTGCTGTGACAGTGGGCGCGGTTGCCATGGAATTGTGCAAGTTGGTAATCTTCACTGAACTGAATTGTATTTGCAGCAGAAAAGTTGTGTGTGGTGTTGCTACAGTTGGTTTTTTTGTTCTTTGTCACTACCATTTGTCTAATCTTGAACTTGGGGCAGAAGATTGAGCAGATGGACAGGAACATGTAACATACAAACAGAAACTACAAGTCCAGGACAATCAAACCAGGTGTTAAATTAGATCACATTGTGTTTAGAGTAATTTAGGAGCTTTTACTGGAGGTGGAAAGAACATTTGCTACTAAAGTGAGGTATGATGGGCTGTTTTATACTTGCACAATATTGTAGTTTTACTCCCCATTTAATACCTAGGGTTACCAGCCACTTTGCAGATTCAGATGATTGTAAAATTGAATGAACAAATTGATGATATTAAAATAAGACTTTGATCCCTTGCTGAAATTAACACTTTGCTTGGCATTACACACAGTAAATAAAAGAAATATTTTTACAGGCTCCCAACATCAAAGTAATGTATACATTACATTTAATTTGACCTCTATTAATAATGTAAAAAGACAAGGTATTTAATGCTTTAACTGATAAGCTTGTTTTTTTGTAAATATACTTTATGAATTTAATGCCCGTAACATGTTGCAAAAGAGCTGGGACATGGGGCAAGTTCACCACTGTGATAGATCATCTTTTCTTTTAACAACACAGGAAATGCTTGGGAACTGAGGACACTAACTATTGAAGTTTTTAAAGCAAAATTCTTTCCCATGGCTTGATTATACAAGTTCAAGTGCTCAACAGTCTGAGGTTCCTGTTGTCATATTTTGCACCTCATAATGCACCACACACTTCCAGTGGGAGACAGGTCTGGGCTGCAGACTCTTACTATGAAACCATGCTGTTGTGACGTGCAAGCAGGCACATCCCTGAAAAAGATGTCTGGATAGCAGTATATACTGCTTCAAAACCTGTATGTACTTTTCAGCATTAATAGGGACTTCACAGATGTGACAGTTAGCACCCCCATATCATCACAGATACTCACTTTTCAAGTTAGTGGTGGTAACAATCTGGATGGTCATTTTCCCCTTAAGGTCAGATGACGTAACATCCATGATTTCTGAAAACAAGTGGAAACGTGGACTCGTCAGATGTTGATATATGGCTTTCACTCTGCGTGGTAGATTCGTAACTTGCATTTGCAAATTTGGCGTCAAACACTGTTTACAGTTTTTGAAAGTGTTCCTGAGCCCATGTAGTATCCTTTGTACAAGTATGTGGGGCTGTAATGCAGTTTTAATGCAGTGCCCTCTGAGGGGGGTCAAAGGTCATGGGCTATTTGTCCACATAATTTTTCACAAAGTGGTAAACTTTGCCCCATCCTTGCTTGTGAACCACTGAGCCTTTCGCGGATGCGACTTTAATACCCAATCATGATACTGTCACCTGTTACCAATTAACCTGTTTACCTGTGGTATGTTACAAACAGATGATTTTTTGTTTTTAGCTGTCCACAATATTCACATTATATAGCAATGCATTTTACAACATCTATCTATCTATCTATCTATCTATCTATCTATCTATATAAATATATATGTGTGTGTGTGTGTGTGTGTGTGTGTATGTATATAATGTATGTATGTATGTATGTATGTATGTATGTATATAGATTTATGAGGGATAAAGAACGAAATGTTGCATTTTTTTCTGGATTTTTCGACCACCCAACAGATAATTTCTGATGTAGTTACGCAGCAGACAGGCATTCAGGGTCTGGCCATCCCGCCTGTTCACAACATGGTTAAGAACAATCATCTCCCGCACGTTCGCGCTAGTCTGTCAGGTGGGCGTGTTTCTGCTCTCTGATTGGACGAGCGCTGTTCCTTTTCCTCCCCGGCTTCCGCTTTCTTTTCATACGCACGCCCAGCCACTGAATAATGATAATAATGATCAAGATGGCTACTACAGAATCCTCCTTGCGGTAGCTAACAACCAATTTCATGGAAGCACTCAAAACTGCGTTTTTTATCTGTTTAAGTCCCTCGTAGGTGACGGGGTCTGTGCCACGGATACTACTATATGGATTAATCCGGGCTAAGAGGAGATAAAAGTCATTGTGTTGCCTGCAGCACTCATTCTGAGGAAGCTAGCTAGCAGAGCAACTAGCTAACTAGCTGTACTTGTCGACCATCTCCAGGTTTAGGTTTCCAGCCAGCGGCGGCTCACAGGAGTGCGGCGCTCCCCGTTTTGCGTGGCCGGTCGTCGGACGGAGACCGTCAAATGGCAGAGCCGAGGAAAGTGCCGTTCATTACCATCTCGTCCTTCAACACCTCGCCGCCGACCCCGGAGTCCAGCAAGAAGCGCCGCCGCGAAGATGAGGCCGCCGATATCACTTTTGGGAAAGATGGAGGTGGAAGTGCCGCGGCGGTCGGGTCAGGAGGAGGGGGTGGCGGAGGTCCGTTCGGTAACACGAAAGGAGGCAATGCCGAGACCGAGGAAAAGAAACCCACCGTCCGCCTCAACCTCCCGCTGACCGAGCCAAATGAACGAGCCTCCGCTGAGTTCAACTACGGCGAACTGGTCCAGTCAACTCTCACTCAGGTTAGTAGAAAGTGGAGACTGTGAGTGGGCACCATGATGTGCACAGGAGGGGCCTCACCTGCACTACCTCAGGAGGGCTGCACTGTTTGGGTTGTTGTGAGGCTGACATGATGACACACTTTGAGATGTTGTTTACTGTAGAGCGTTAACTGTGCTCATGCGGTGTTAAAATGCACTCAACAGTGACTTCACTTATTCCTAATATTTATCTAGAATGACCCTGAGTCAGAGTCTGGATGGATAAATTAAGACAGGAAATTAGTCAGTGTTCAAGCTGAAAAGTTGCATGTTAAACTGATTTTGGTATTGGATTTTCCATAAAATTGGGTGAGAGACAGAAAATTGGTTAGGCAGATGCTGAGATGTATTGAATTTTAGTCCTTTTATGAGTGCTCCTGTCCTCTGTTGGACCAGGGATACTCAACTAGTTTTGCGGGGTTCGGCTACACAGGTAGTTTAATAATAATGATGATGATGATAATAATAATATAATACAACAACAACATTATGTATCTGACAAAATTAATATGCATTAAAATGCCCATAACTCGACTTTTTAAAAAATCTTTATTTTCAAACTTAATTACCTTAACTTACTAATTAATTTAACTTGATGACATGTAAATCAGACATTTTACAGCATTTTATGTACTTATTTAAACCTTTATTTAAACAGTTAGTTGATTGAGATTGGAATCTCTTTCAAGAGAGACGTGTACAAAAATAAACATACAGACAGACATAATTTACAGAAACACTAAATATTTAAGAAAAAAAAAACTATCACAGATGTGATTTCAAGTGCATAAGTAGCAGAGTTTTTGAACCCACTTTTGCCAAATTCAGTGTGAACAAGAGGTGCAGCTAATGTCCCGAGAGCTGACATTTTAAGTACTGTGTCTAAATGTAATCAGAGAGCAGCGGTAACTCTGCAGTTTATGCAGTAGAGCTTTATAAATAAACAACATGCAGTGCTGCTCCCCTCTGGTCAGCCCAACTTTTCATATAAGACACAGTGGTGAGTAAGAAATGTGTCACCTATGATGAACTGCAACACACTGTGAAATACAGACTCAAGATGTTGTAAGGTGGAGAGAGAAGCATGCATGTAAACAATATCTGATCATTTTAGTTGTATTTTACTTGTAAATGCTTTGGTAACATTTGGTACGTCTTTATTGTGTTATCACTGAAATATTGGTATAATTCATAAATGTAAACCATAAACATAATATTATCATGATATTCATTGTTAAAATGTGCTGCACAAAGACAGCCTGTCTTATGTGTTGCACTTGAGTATGTGCAATGACCCCACACACAATTTACATAAATACAAATTAATCTTGTATGGGAGTCTGTTGGAACACTAAAACAATTTGGCGACTGCAGGGCTTTAAATGAACAACGTATGGCGGTTGTAACGTGTTACTGTGTGCAGTGGGCGAATAGAGTCTGCATACACGCAACACATCCAGCAGCACAACAATTTCATTGATGCAAAACAAAGTGGATCTAGTGCCTGTGTTTGGGAGACTGTCGATAACTTGAGTTGATGCTGGACAATATTTACTGACTTTTATGAAGAACGGTTTCAACCGTCAAACATGGTTTTAATGATGTTTCATATTTGAAACCAAGACACTAACCAGGGTGGGAAATTAACTTTTTATAATGTTAACATGTACCAGCCACTGACTAATAAATGTTCAAATTCACCAGCCGCTCCATAGTAAATCATTACTTTATTTCCGACTCTGTCAGCGAATTTCATGTTTTGCCCACATTTGGCTGATGGTTGGTGTTAATTTCCAGCCCTCATAACTGTCAGGGATTTTGTTGCGGTATATTGTGAAACCTTTAACTATTTCATCTCTATTGTGTGATTACAGAGTCGGTCCGCTGAGGGTCACAAATATTGTGCATTGTTGATTTAACACTGTATCCATTAAATTTACTTTGGCTGATGTCCTCATCTGCTTGATTTTCAGGCACTTCTGTATTTTGAAACACTAAGTCAGATATATCGGAGCTTTCAGAAAAGTGGAAGTTTTTTATTTCAACTTTGATGTTGATGTGAACTCCATTTACACATAAGAATATTGTGATTACACACTGAACTTATACAGCTGTTTTCATGGGCTTTGTAGTACTCCTTGAGAAACTGATCTTCATGTGCGGCCCCGACTGATGAGATTCATATATAATTGACACTTTATGAAGAAAAACATCAAAAGCCCCTCACTTTCATTTGCCCCTTTTCCCCTGTCCTTTTCTTCCTCAGGTAAAGCTTGCAGGTTCAACGGTCCCGAAAGGACTCACTCCTCCCCTGGATCCCAACGACCCCTTTGCTGATGATGACCGGGAGAGACGGGAGGTAGAAGAGCTGGCCAGGAAATTTGAGAACAAATATGTGAGTCTTATAGTCTTATTATATATGAATATATTATTAGAGCTGTGACTATTTTATGTCTAATGTATATTTTTTCCCTCTGTTTTCAGGGTGGTAGCACAAAGAAGAAGAAAAAGGACAGGATGCAGGATCTGATTGACATCGGCTACGGCTACGATGAGACTGACCCTTTCATAGACAATTCAGAGGCTGTAAGTTCCCTTTTTGCCAAAACAGACCAGGGCTCAGCAATATATCAGTATTATATCGATAGCCTGATATGAGACTAAATGTTGTCTTGAAATTTTGGACATTGATACATTATAATGTGGCGCAAGTGTTGTCTTTTCCTGGTACAGCAAAGTAATGTAATTTTCCAAACTTATATTATTTGCTCTTATCTTCTTTCTATGAACTATCGTTCAATTGATTTTGTCCATATTGCCCAGCCCTACTGTTTCAATGGCAGTAGTTTCATCTACACCAATGCAACATATACTATAAGATTATGATATGTTTGCACTATTTGAGAATTTACAGAATGTTATTTTTGAGAATATGTGCTTATTGAGATATATATTATATATTGCGGCATAGCCTAAAAATATTGAGAAACCATATCATGTCACCTGTTCATGTCAGCTGGGACCAAGTGTATTTTTGTCCACATGCACTACATCTTATCACTGCTGACGTGTAAAGTCACAGGCTTTGTCCCAGTTTCAGTCACTCACCATTTATATTTAGTATACTGAAATTTACTATACTAAGTTGTC
>JAJHUR010084727.1:20433-38699 GCA_027495735.1 Lutjanus campechanus
GTCTGCATACACGCAACACATCCAGCAGCACAACAATTTCATTGATGCAAAACAAAGTGGATCTAGTGCCTGTGTTTGGGAGACTGTCGATAACTTGAGTTGATGCTGGACAATATTTACTGACTTTTATGAAGAACGGTTTCAACCGTCAAACATGGTTTTAATGATGTTTCATATTTGAAACCAAGACACTAACCAGGGTGGGAAATTAACTTTTTATAATGTTAACATGTACCAGCCACTGACTAATAAATGTTCAAATTCACCAGCCGCTCCATAGTAAATCATTACTTTATTTCCGACTCTGTCAGCGAATTTCATGTTTTGCCCACATTTGGCTGATGGTTGGTGTTAATTTCCAGCCCTCATAACTGTCAGGGATTTTGTTGCGGTATATTGTGAAACCTTAAACTATTTCATCTCTATTGTGTGATTACAGAGTCGGTCCGCTGAGGGTCACAAATATTGTGCATTGTTGATTTAACACTGTATCCATTAAATTTACTTTGGCTGATGTCCTCATCTGCTTGATTTTCAGGCACTTATGTATTTTGAAACACTAAGTCAGATATATCGGAGCTTTCAGAAAAGTGGGAGTTTTTTATTTCACTTTCATTTGCCCCTTTTCCCCTTTCCTTTTCTTCCTCAGGTAAAGCTTGCAGGTTCAACGGTCCCGAAAGGACTCACTCCTCCCCTGGATCCCAACGACCCCTTTGCTGATGATGACCGGGAGAGACGGGAGGTAGAAGAGCTGGCCAGGAAATTTGAGAACAAATATGTGAGTCTTATAGTCTTATTATATATGAATATATTATTAGAGCTGTGACTGTTTGTATGTCTAATGTATATTTTTAAAACATTTGTGTTTTCCCTCTGTTTTCAGGGTGGTAGCACAAAGAAGAAGAAAAAGGACAGGATGCAGGATCTGATTGACATCGGCTACGGCTACGATGAGACTGACCCTTTCATAGACAATTCAGAGGCTGTGAGTTCCCTTTTTGCCAAAACAGACCAGGGCTCAGCAATATATCAGTATTATATCGATAGCCTGATATGAGACTAAATGTTGTCTTCCCTATCAATACTGAGGTATTAGTTCAAAAATAGTATGAGAATTGATTTTGTCCATATTGCCCAGCCCTACTGTTTCAATGGCAGTAGTTTCATCTACACCAATGCAACATATACTATAAGATTATGATATGTTTGCACTATTTGAGAATTTGCAGAATGTTATTTTTGAGAATATGTGCTTATTGAGATATATATTATATATTGCGGCATAGCCTAAAAATATTGAGAAACCATATCATGTCACCTGTTCATGTCAGCTGGGACCAAGTGTATTTTTGTCCACATGCACTACATCTTATCACTGCTGACGTGTAAAGTCACAGGCTTTGTCCCAGTTTCAGTCACTCACCATTTATATTTAGTATACTGAAATTTACTATACTAAGTTGTCTTTTTTTTTTAAATATTTTTTTTTTTGCTTATTTAGTTTTTTGAGTGTGCTTGTAATGGACAGTATTGTTCCATGATGCTGTGCGCAGTGGAAGTGTGATACTTACTGCTGGAAAAAATAAAATTAACTGTACTCAGTTGTGAAACTGCATTTGAAAGATTGTAGAAAACAAAGAATGAGGTTGTAAATCTTTGGGAAAAGATTTGTTGCTTTTAAGTTTAATTGTAGGATTGATCTTCTCAAGTTGGAGTTTGATGGCATATGTCTTGTATCATTTTAGTACAAACATAGTACAAATCCTAGTGCATCACTTTATTATATACTAACTATGAAAACAGTCAACCACAAAGCTTAATATGAGGTGCATGCAGTTAAGTATGATGTGGAATACATTTTGGTGATCAACTGTGTAATTTTAGTTGCCCTGGTTAAAGTTTGGTGCAGTAGTAGAAGAAAACTTAACAGTAATTATCGTTCTCTCTCGGCCTCAGTATGACGAGCTGGTACCGGCCTCTCTCACCACAAAACATGGAGGTTTCTACATCAACACGGGCACTCTGCAGTTCAGAGCAGCATCTGACTCTGAGGGAGAAAACGCAGGCACAGAGGATAATCACTTCAAGGTAGGTTCGTGCATGAACACAGTAAAGTGCAAATGCACATATTAAAATGTGAAAATGACTGTTGTACCATATTAACAAACCACGTGTTTTGCACCTGTGTAGAAGATGAAAGATGGTGAGGAGCGGGTGATTAAAAAACGGCGGAAAAAGCAAGATGGTGGACTTGAGGACAAGAAACCCAAAAAGAATAAAGTACCAAAGCCTGGGTGAGCTTTTCATTTTTGATGTTTTTTTTCACTGTTCTGTCTCAAGTTTATTATTTTCTATGCATAGAATATTTAATCTTTTCACAAATGTTGTGGCGACGCAGTTAAACGTGCAGATTATGGCTGCCCCCTGAAAGTTGAAAATTCAAATCATCAGTCAGAGACCCCTCAGTCAGTGTTTACTATAATTACAGGATAAAACAAATAGAAGCTTACAAATATACACAGGGATTAAAATTTTGGTAAGGGATTATAAAAAAGGGCATTAATAAATAAAATTTTATATTAGCTGCCAGACTTATTTAAAAAAAAAAAAAAATCTATGTGACAACATGCATTGGTGTTTAACCGATCAAGGAGTGAGACAAGTAGTTGGTAAACACGTTTCAGCTCTTGTTTTTTTTAACAGTGTCAAAGTACACAGAGCAAAGCAACAGCATGACAGGCTGTAAACTTTACAGAGTTTCTAAATCACCACAAACCACCAAACTAACTGGTGTGTTGGAATTTTATAGCTGAACTATGAGCAGGAGTACGGACACTTTTGCTTTCTCTTTTTCATCACAGATGAAAAAGAGGAATTAAAATGTTAGTTTCACTGTTAAAACAAACCATTCCATTTCTGTCTGAATTCTGTGAAAGGTTGTCTTGTTTATAGATTAAAACAAACATTTTGTTTTTTATTTATAGTTATTCACAATTATTTAGTTATTAGTGCCCTCACGTGTGTTATTTTGGACATTGCATATCTTTGTCATAATCATATCGATCACTGAAAAAAATGTGTGAATGTATAATTCTATATTCCATATAAAGAATATTAGGTGAGATGTCAATGTCAGAATTTTTCTTATTGTGTCTCCTGTTCTTACAGAGTTTCTGCCCTGAATGTCCATCGGCCAGAGAAGAAGAAGAGGAAGAAGCTGATGAAGGACTCCATCCACCTGGCCAACATGCTGCGTCGTTTCACCAGAGAGAAGGAGGAGATGCGCAAGAAGAACATGGCTGCAGCCGGTCTGCCACGACCCAACACCAAAGTGCCCAACGCCAACAGTGCACTCATCAACACCCACTCCAAGGCTGCTGGCAGCAACGACTGCAACATGGCCGACTTGACTGCCGACCCGGCCGTGATGTCGCTGCTGGGTTCAGCCAATAACGACATACTGCAGGACATGATGGGTGACCTGGACTTTGGGATGCTGGACTCTCCTCAGCCCTCCAGTCCAGTGCAGGGAGAGAACGGCTCCTTCGGGATGGGACATAAAGCAGGTGGAAGCAGAGTGTTACAGGGTAACACCATGACCCCTCCTCCTCTGCCCACTGGACTTCCAGGCCCGCTCACGAAGCGCATTGAAGACCTGAGAGCGGTACGAACTGCAATATTCCCCAGTATCACATGTTTTCATGTCAGTAGATACCTCAGTGGACCAATTTGAAAGGATTTTGCCTGAAGGAATATCTTCTGAGTAATCTTTTTTTTTTTTTAGGTTTCAAGATAAAAAGTCTTCATAGTCAATCAGTGATCAAATTAGGACCACTATAAATTACAATCAATCAAAACAGCCAATCCTTTCCCTTTCCTTGCTGTTCCAACTTCCAAAAAATGTGATAAAAGTTAAAATATTCTAGTCCTCTTTTTTGCTGGGGACGTCCTACGGCCCACTAAAGGACTCCTTTTGGTCCCCGGACCACAGTTTGAAAACCACTGTGTTAGATCAGGGCTGTCCCTAAAAACTGTTTTCAATATTGATTAATCTTCAGATTATTGTTTTGATTAGTTGATTAATTGTTGGTCACAAAATTGTAGGGATAGCTCGATACCACTTCTTTATGTCCGGTGAGGTTGTCGATGCTGCAGCCTTCAGTATCTGCCGACACCAATCCAATATATTTTTACAGCCATTTTTCCCTCTCCTAAGCAACTAAACTGTTAATAATACATGGTGTATGGATCCACTTCTCTTAACCAGCGATCTAAAATAACATCAAACTGTGAGACAAATACTCCTCTCCCGTGAAGGAAGAAAAACACAGCCCACACATGACTCAGTAAGATGATACTGTTGCTTCTTTTGATTTAAACCTTTTCACACAAAGAACCTTTTCCAGCGGATTTAAGCATTCAAAATTAAAATAAATTTAATCTGCGTTACTTGTGACACTTAGCTGATAGTTTAGGTGAATGGATCGTATTGGATTATACTTTTTTCTCTCCAACATCCGACCCAGTGATTTTGGCCAGTATCGGAGTGATCCTGAGTGAAGAATGCAGATTATAATGTCCTAGAGCCCAGAATGACATATGCAGATTGCTTGTTGGCCAGTTTATGTTATAAACGTCCAGCAAGCATAAAAAAAAATACCACATTTGTGAAGCTGGAACCAAAGCATCTTCATTTTTGCTTGAAAAATGACTGAAACAGTTATCAAAATGGTGGCATATTATTTTTTTTTTCTACATTCATTGAGTAAGCGTTGAAACTCTGGTGTGAATTGGAATGTTGATGATACAAATCATGTTGTTGTTCAATCATGACAGTATTTTGCACAAAGATGTTAAACATTCAACACCCCCAGCTTTTTTAAAAAGCTGTTTGTGAAGTCTGTGACACATTCTTTCAGAAATATGAGCAGAATTAAAAAACACATTAAGTCTGTCTAACGGTTTTCTCTTGGCGCAGGCGTCCCGCCTCTTTGATGAAGAGGGCAGGAAGAAATTCTTCACATTGGACATGAACAACATCCTACTGGAGTGAGCACCTTTCAGTTCTACATTTTTGCAGCCTGGTGTAAAAACAAATGCAAAACTATGTAAATCTCTGACATCTGTCCTTTTGTGTGTGTGTTTCTTTGTGTTTCAGTATTGAGTTGCAGGTTCAGGAGCAGCCTACAGAGGTGCGTTCAGCTGTCTACTCACACCTGGAGGCCTTTGTGCCCTGCAATAAAGAAGCTCTGCTCAAACGCCTTAAGAAGCTCAGCCTCAACATTCAGGTGTGTGGGAGTATATCGGGGAGAGGGCAATATGTCAATGTAATTGATGTCATCAGATACGGAAATGTGTCAGTTTGCATAATGTGCGTTGATGCATTGCTGTGAACAGCTGCGCCTGGTCAGAGCATGTGTTCATCGAGAGAACAAACTGCAGCGATCTAGCCTTGCTGTGTTTGCCTTACGTTTGGGAGTATTTTATCTACAAGCTCCACAAACTGGAAACATCTTATCACAGCAGCGCAACTGCTCTGCGCAAGCACTTTAAGTGAAAGAAACCGAGCACTCTGTCCTCCTGTAGCAGGAGCAGGGAGACAGCAGCGTCCTGTTTACTTTCTGTCAGTACCCAAGCACAATGTGTGACGATTATCAACACGTTGAACGTGTTTCTGTTAGTAGTCATCACTTTTGACAGTTGATTTTCTGCGTTCTTGCTTCATGTTATATGTAGCTCCTGCACCACTGTTGTTTCAGTGCACCATGTGTCATCTTGTTGTTATTCTTTATCAGCCATGTATGAGTGATAAAATTGTTACAACTAATGTTATTAATAACATTGTTATTTTGTAATTGGTTTCAATTGCTTTCCTCGGCCCACACTGATGCAAAAATACATTGAGAGTGATTATCTTACCTGCATATTACTGCAATGATGATATAAATCCATGTCATAACCAGTTGAAGTTTTAAGTACTTAAGTAAAAATACTGATTTTTTAAAATATGCCCCTCATTATCATTATTCTAAGGTGCTTTCTAATTTAAGGATTCCAATTGAATAAAATATTGAAATATTAGTGGTTAATGTTAATGTTAGTTAATGTTTATTTTGGGTAAATTCATTGTTATATTAATCAAATTATAAGAAAATCTTTAGATCAATCAATAAATTAAGCCTTCATAAATGATAAATAACCATAAGGTGCAGCCTTAGAGAATGTTATTCTTAGACACGACGACATCATTCTTCATGTCAGACCACAGTGCAGGAGCACGGCTTTCTGCAGTCTGCTTGTTAGATAACAGCATTGGAAGGATTTGTGATGAGCTTTAACAACGAGGACTATAGTAACATCAGCAGACATAAATTCATTTTCAGTTTGTTAAAATAAATTAATCAGCAAATGAGGACTAGAGGTTTATGCTATTCAGTAGTTCTGAGGAAATAAGCAGCAGTGAGAGTCTGTGAGCTGGCAGGTGCGTCTCATTGTTTTTGTTACTGCTGCGTTTGCTGGCTATGTGCCCGTTATCTGCTTCTATATTTAGCATGAGTGTGTCGCCCAGCATATGCATGTGTGATTTCTGACTGTGCTCATCCCTGTCTCCCAGGATGACCGCCTTCGAACGCCCCTGCTGAAGCTGAAACTGGCAGTGTGCAGCGTGATGCCAGAGCAGATTGCTCGATACAACATGGACTGTCTCGCTAAAGTGGCAAAGTAAGGACACGTCTCGAGGCAGCTGTGGCTCTTAGTTTGAATCACAGATTATCACGTTCGATGCATCTGTGTGTATACCTTATTTTTTTGACGTTCATATCTCTGTTCACAGGCAGCAGTCTGAGGAGGGAGACAAGAACGGGTCAGAGGATGATGATGATGAGAAACCAGGGAAGAGGGTGATGGGCCCTCGAAAGAAGTTTCTTTGGGACGACAAACTCAGGTCAGTTTGGCAGAGAGAGAGGAGAGAGGAGAGAGGGGTTCAGTGTTCACATTTAGTCCAGACATTTTACCCAAAAGTGGGTCAACCTCCCACAAATTCCAGCATAAACAAATTCAATGGATTTTGAGTCCTTCATGTTTTTTGATCAAAGAATAAAAGTCTTAAGGAATCGCACGAAGAGTAGTTTTGAAATTTTCCTAAAATTATCCTACCAAAAATGCATTTTTATGTAGAGGCATTTTGTGAGGAAAAAAGAAGCGAATCTCACAAATTTTGACAGAAAATCTGACATGTTTATTTCTCAGAAGTCACCTCTATAACATCTAAAAGTCTTCAGAGATCCAAGAGGCCTTTCTTAACCGTACTCTTTGCTGCTCCCTAAAATAATCATTTAAATAGGATGGATAGATGTATTGATAGATTGATGTTATTGATCTCAAACTGGGGGAATTCTTTTGTTACAGCAGCAGGTTATACAGGCATTAAATGTAGACGGTAAATACACAATGATATACATAAACATAAGAACTACATCAATAGAAGCATAAAAAAAATAAATAAAAATAGCTCACTACAGAATGGTAGGAACAGCCTTTACATACCCTACACCCCTAAGATATATATTCATAGACTATCTATAATATAGCACAAAATACAATAATATACTGTAATATACAACAGATATACATCACAAATATACTAAGTATATACTTTAGACACGTGTGCAGATTTGGAGGTCTTTACTTAAAAATGCAGTGAGGTAGTATGTGCAAGTTTATAAGAAACATCACTGTAAGTATACTTGTATACAAATCAACATAAATGGGCAGACACACATAAATTTAAAGCAAATCTATTTAAATATCATTTTTTATTATTAATTTCATGTTGTTTTAGAAATATCGGTGACTGCCAAATTGGAACTAATCAACAAGATTTTTGGCAATGATGAATATAAACATGTTGGCTTTTTAGTAAAGTATGTTTCCATTATAAAGATATCCATGAAAACAAACCCACCAGTTTTTGGTTGATTGTGGCATGATGCATTTATGAGACAAACAGTTGAAAGAGTCTGAGGGTCATGTCATATAATGCCTGTACGCATTGTGTAGTGATGGAGGCTTCTCTGATGATTGTGCGTGCTTTCTAGGTCGTTGCTGTGTAATCTGGTGCGGGTGAAGCTGGGCTGCTATGAGCTGGAGGGCAAGAACTCGTCTCTGGAAGACTACCTCAAAGCCTTCATGGAGACTGAAGTTAAACCTCTTTGGCCTAAAGGCTGGATGCAGGCCAGGTGTGTGTGTGTCTGTTTACAATAACTACCTTTTGTAGTGTGTTTTCAATGATTAGTTTAACAAGCAGGGCTGCAGCCCACCTGATGTTTACCTGCGAGCTGAGTGGTAATTTCTGAATATCTCTTGTATTCACATTGATTGTGACATGTTTATTTGTGTTTCCAGGATGCTGTTCAAAGAGAGCATCATGGCTCATGGTCACCTCACAGGCTACACGTGAGTCATGTGACTGTTGACTGATTTTTTTTTTTTTTTTCATAACTGTGTTTAGCTTGTTCTCACTTATGTTGTTTGTTTTTCTTTACTCCAGAGCAAAGAAAAAGATGGTCCCTACTCCCAAGGCCAAGCCAAAGGTTAGACTTAACTTTGAGATCAAACATAGAGGGGTGATTTTTTGATTTTATTTTAATGAAGATATGGCTGTATGTTGTTATGATTATTACGTGATACTTCACTCTCTCTGTGTGGATGCAGTGTTAGAATGCAGTAAAGATTGGAGGAAATATGGCTACTGATGTATGGATTTATTGAGCCCTCTAACTGTTAAATCAGTTGTTAAAGAAGAACCAGAAAGAGTCTGTAAAATCACCACAAAATTAACTGTAATACAGTTGGAGAAGGTTAATAGAATCAGAGAAAAGCATTAAAAATATTAGCCTGTACACCTGAATAAATAGAACAACTAAAAAGTCTTTAGATATGCACATGAGGATGTGTAATGAAGGTCTGATACATTTTGTGTAATGTTATTTTTGTGTCTGTTTTTCCAGGAGGCTGTGTGGGTTCAGAGGTCGACTCCTTCAGCAGGTGCCACGCCCTCCCCTGCAGCTCAGGTTGCCAAGCGACCGCCACAGTCACCATCTGAGCCCATATGTCTGGATTCCCTCGACGAGGATCTGACGGCTCCCTCTCTGGACTCCATCTCACAGGCCCTGGCTATCCTCGGCAACGCAGCCAAGGGCCTGGCCCACGGGGACAGCCCCCCGTCCCCAGACGGTCCCAAGACCGCCACCAACCCCTCCTCTCTCCACGCTTCGCCACTCATCCAGCAGCAGAAAAAGAACTCTGTCAGCACTCCCAGCTCCAACGCACCTCACTACATCTCTACCTCTTCGTCTTCCTCCACCTCTCTGTCTCGGCCGCCCGCCGTCACGTCCTCCCCTCTGCCCTCAGTGAGGGTGGATGGGATGGGGGTGATTAAGGGCACAGTGCAGGCGCACAGACACTCACAGGTGTTGACTCCTCAGAGGACTATGAGTGTTGGCGTGGCAAAAGCCAACATGCCTGCCTCAGCGTCGCCACCTAAACCTCGTCCCCCACCCACCGCATCCCCGCTCGTGCCCCCAGGATCAAAGATGGGGGTCTCCACTCCCACCTCCGGCCTCCTCAAAGGCAGCAATAATAATAAAGCCAACAGTGGTGACACACTCATCATCACATCGCCTCCGTCTCGGCCACACACCCTCGTGTCCTCCTCACACATGACCCCCAAAACCTTCCAGACGTCTCGCCTCCCCCAGACCTCACAAAGTAAATCTTCACCGTCCCCCTCCCTCTCTCAGACGCTCCCTGGAGTTCAGCCCCAGCCCCGCCCTCAGTCTAATTTCATCACCCCTATGCATGCCACTCTCACCAAGTCCACCCACAGCAGCATCCCGCCCATCGTCAAACTCACTCCCCGCACCCCCAGCCCCGCTGTAACCACCACCGCCTCAGTCTCACCCTCCATTTCTCAAAGCCCCCGGTCTCAGGCAAC
Source organism: Lutjanus campechanus (assembly GCA_027495735.1). Classification (NCBI taxonomy): domain Eukaryota; kingdom Metazoa; phylum Chordata; class Actinopteri; order Lutjaniformes; family Lutjanidae; genus Lutjanus; species Lutjanus campechanus. Next base: position 30,428 of record JAJHUR010084727.1, read on the forward strand.
CCCATCCATACACCAGTACTCTCCCAAAAGCCCAGCAGGGTTCCGCCCGCCGTTCTCAGGTGCCCAAGGAGGAGCAACCAAGCCGGGGCAAGGCAGCTACACTCCTCCAGGCAGCCAGAAGACCCCCACTAACAACAACAGCACCACCAACACCAGCCTTATTAATAGCACCATATCCATAAGCAAGCATTCAGGATCCAGTGCCTCCCCCACAACGGCCTCTGCCAACCCAGGCCAGCGTCAGAGGCCCGGGGGCGGGACACCTCAGGGGGCCAAGCCAGTCGTGTCTGTCTCATCGTCATCTGTCTCCTCTCAGTTGCCACAGGTTTGTGCTGCCGTCATGTTTAGGCGTGCTTCCTTTTTATGAAATGCATTATTATTCAGCACATTTACCCAGCATTCATTGAAAAGGGACACATAGTTACTGCCAGAGTCTTGCATGGGTCCAGTTTTGCAGACCTACCCCTGCCCACACCCGCAGAGCAGGGAACCAGAACCGAACTGTTAATAGAAGCCGAGCGATCCAATCTGCACTCACATCTAAACACATACACCGTTACTCACTTGTTACTCACGTTTTCAACTGGTTCAGGGCCTATGCTTTCATAACTGTTGATGTGTTTTCATAGTGACAGTGAGTCTAGCTTGTGCCTATTAAAACCTGATACTTTTTAAATCTTTTTACAAGTAGCAAAGCCACTGACAGCTTTATTCTTTCAATCTTTGAGGGACCCAAAATCCTCCCATATGTCCGACTTGGCCTTCGACCATTATTGTCCACTGGATATTTTTGGCTTTAGCTAGCAGCTAGCTTACATTGCTGTCAGATCAAACGGTGACATCCCATTGTTTGGAAGGATTTGGGGTCAAAGGTTGTCTTGTAGGCTTTCACAGTAAATCTTGCCAGCTGATTAGACTTGATATTAGTGTCTTAGGGAATATAAACGTTAAAACTGCTGCACAGACATTTTCATTGCTGATTTCTCCAGGTGAAAAGAACATACATACTTATTGTGTAAGTTTTTTGTATAGTTCATTAAAAAGGCAGTTTCTTCCAGGGAGGACAGAACCGCACACTGCTCTTGAGTGTTCAAGTAATCTCACCAAAAGACTCTAACAAAATAAGTTTTATTTGTAAATGAAGACGTCAACCTGGAGGGTTTTCCACAGACACAAAATCATTGACACAGTTCATTGAGATGTACATGCATGACATTGTGGGAGACTGCAATGACTGGTCAAAAATTAATTATATGTGTGTGTGTGTGTGTGTGTATGTATGTATGTATGTATGTATGTGTATATATATATATATATATATATATAATCCGCCAAACATTTACAAGTTCCCACCTTTCAGTTGTGATGATTTGCTGCTCTTCTCGGCTCTACATCAGTGTAAATTGAATATCTTTGGGATTTGGACTGCTAATCAGACAAAACAAGTAATTTTGAAGACATCATCTGGGACTAATGAGCATTTTTTTTAAACATATATTATTGCTGACACTGTAAATGAAATGGTTAATCAAATACAATTGGCTTCAACTGTTTATCTTCATTACTGAATCTGACAAACATTATCATTAACTCGCTTGTGGCTTCAACTCTTTATTTGGATTGTAGTACTAATTTTTGAATGCTGGAGTCTTGCACATTTCTCTTTTATTCAACTATATGTTTATTATTGAGGTGGCAGTTAATGGTGATGTACTGGACAGCACTGTGTTGAAATGTGTTCCAAATATTTTTCCTCGTCTTTGTCAACAGCATGGACAAAACATTACACACTTCTTAATATAATGTAGTCCAGGTCAACACCACTGTGAACTGCAACTTTGGTTTATTTGGATTACAGTATTCGTTTTTGGATGTGACATTGTCATGTATTGCTCCTTTAAATGTGAAATATTATCAACACCCTGTTTCTGCTCAGGTCTCCACAGCAGGTAGCGGCGGTCTGCTTGGCTCAGCTTCGTCTCTTCCCCTGGGGTTCGGGATGCTGGGGGGCCTGGTGCCCGTGTCCCTGCCCTTCCAGTTCCCTCCGCTGCTAAACCTGCCTCCACTTGGTGCAGCAGGCTCCAGTACAGCGGCCAGCGGCTCTGCAGCCAGTAGCAATACACCGTTCTCTACCCTGACCCAGAGTAAGTGATGCACACAGGGCAGAAAACATGGATACTCTGTACTGATGAAATTTAAATTAAGCACCGCACATGCATTGAAAAGTGGTTGTCTGTTTGATTTAGTTGAAGCATTTGTACACATTGGAGGTTGCGCTTTATTTTACAGTACACTTATAAGATGTAACACGCCATCCTCTGTATCAGATCAGACAAAAACTATAAGTAATCTGTTCTTTATTAGACCCGTATTAGACGTTATTAGATGGTAACTGAGGACACATTACTATAGAACTGTACTGCAGACTAAACTGAAATCACATGTCCATTAAAAAATGATGAGTGAACCAGATCTGCCAAGTAAAGGCCAAAATAAGAGGCAGAGGAATATTTTATCTGTTGGTGACTGCACAGACTTAAAGTAATACTGTAGGCAGATGATATGATTTGATCAAAGAAGAACAGTTTCATTGTATTTCTAAGTTAATTGAAGGGTTTTATAGTCATTTATATATTTAAATACACTGAAAAGTGGTAACAGTTAATATTGTTCAATTTCAGGCCCAAATTTGTCTTAGCAATGACAAAAGCCTTTCTTTGATTTCATCGTTGTCGGTTCAGGCACCATTTAACTACAGGTACTGTTTTAATAAAAGTATTGTCTTAGCACCTGTATTGGGGAAAAAAACCTCCAAAATACCCAATCATAGTTTTACTGTCAAGTAAAGTGCAACCACAGGTACTGGGTAGGGTTCTCTGCTTTTGTCTGTTTGGATGTTGTTGTAAAGGCTTTGTTTTGTGTTGTATGTTATAGCATCATTTGTTTTATCACCATATTGTGTGTCAGATTGTGATTTTTCTCCTGTTTGACATTATTCCATTTTGTTTGCTTCATTTCCCCAAATTTCTCCTTTTCTGCACTCCTTCCAAAATTATGCCAATCCTACGTTTCCCCTCCTGTCACTCACTCTGTCTTACACTTCTTCTATCTTTATCCCCTTTATCCTCTGTTTGGCTGTCATTACCTGTCCTTTACCTCTACGCCATCTTGCTCCTTCTCCACCTTTCCTCCCCATTTTGTTGGCATCTGTCCCTCCTTGTTCCCCTGTCCTGTCTCCTCAGATCTGTATAAGAGTCTCCAGTCAGGGTCTCAGGTTGCTCTGCCTCCTCACTTGCAGCTCGCTTTCTCAGGTAAAATCTGACCCTCCCTCCCTCCCTCCCTCAAAGCCTGCTCCATTTACTCCCTCCCCTGCCTCCCTCTTCTCAAGTGTCTGGTGTGCTCTGTCTCGGGTTGTCCTTTTGCGTCTGGTCCTGTTCTGTCCTCTGCTTGTCTGTTGGTGACCGCATGCCTTTTATGTAGTCATTTTTAGCTGTCGTCCACTCTCTGTGATATGTGTTTTTCACGTGTCTATCAGTGCTTTTCCCTGACTGTTCAAGTATTATTCCTGTCCAGATGTCAGTCAAAGCCAGGGAGGAGATGCTAAGAGGAAGAGTCTATGATAGAGCTGGATTTCAACGCCCAGTGGATGAAGTGTTGGACAAATCGGGATGGAACGTGACAGATGGACAGACCAATTGTAACAGGGGTCTGAAGTGAGGACTGGGTTACACTTAACATACTTGATCTGAGAAGATCAGCTCAACTTTTCATGAATACCACAGTTAAATATAAATTTTTAAACCGATTTGATAACTTTTAAATACTATTCTTCATAGAATTGTTAAATGAAATGACAAATACAGTTTGTCAATGTTTACAACATAGACCTATATCACTGTGGACAGGGAGAAGGAATGAATGAGATTTTTAGGTGAGGGAGTGTGTGTGTGTGTGTGTTCGCGTGTGTGTATGAGTTTGGTTGATGGGACTGAAAGTGTGCCTTTTGTATGTCTCCCTCTCTGATGCATGGTCAGTGTGTCTATTTGGTGCTGTTTTTATCATAATGTAATTATCACTGATACCTGTAAGAAATGTAAACTGCAAATTGAATTTGAGCTTTTTTTTCAATGAGAGCTGTACACCTTTTCATTGTACTTGAATTCTTGAATGAATTCGTTTCTGTATAGAACTCGAACCGACTTTTAATTAAAATCTTTCCCCTCACAATGGCGTGATTCAATTGTACGAGGTGCTCAATAGTCAGTGTATTAAGAAGCACCAGTATGTAAACTTTAAGTAACATACTGCAATGGATGGGGTCAGCAGCTAAAGGTATTTTATCAAATTAAAAGGCCCACCTAAAACAAACAAACAAAAAAACCCTGAAGTGTACACCATATTCAGAATATTGTCACTGCTTTACAATTTCTTCTAACATAACTGTTGTTAAACAAGCCAAACATCCGGTCTCCGTAGGCGAAATCAGAAAATTTACCTTGCAGAGCACAGAAGTCGCTGGCCTACTGCTGCCTCAATCGGTTAATTTGTTTCTGTTATTGTGTCACTTTGGTGTTTTAAAAGGATAGTTCAGGTTCACCAAAGTCACACAGGTCCACAAAGAAATGAATAGATCAAGGCTGCGGTAGACAAACAACTCCACTGTTCTGCAAAGCAAAATTACTGATTTTGGCTGGTTTGGAGAGAGCAATATTTGGCTTATACAACCACCATTTCCCATCAGAAGAGGCTGCCTGATGCTTAAACAAAGCTGTGAAAATATTCTAAATATAGTGTACACTTTTGATCTATCCTTTCAAAATACTTAAAACAATATTTATTCTTGACTCCCTTCAACACACAAGTCTTGTAGTAGTGTCCTTAAGAGAATCTAACAAAATGGAGGCGCAACACCACACATTAAGGGCAGTGTAGCTTTAATTGACACCTTGATTTGGCTATTAAATCAAATTCAGATATTAATAAACCCTAACTTAATCAAGACATGACAAAATGTGAAAATACTCAACAATAATGCTCAATTCTGAACATTTGAACATCTGAAAACACCTGTTGACACCAGATCCAACAAATAACAAGCAAGACAAAAACGATACAAAAAGGGGAAAAAGGTCTCAATCTAAGCAGTTTGTCCAAGACTTCACGTGAAGGGTTAACTTGAACTGGCAGTATGAGAAGGTCAGGATTGGCCGGCCTTCCCGGAGCTTCTCCCAGACGGTTTTCCCCCTCAAAACATTGTCGCCTCGTGTCCGCCTTTCGGAAGAACCTACTTGACCAGAGGCCTGGTCTTATCGTCGTCACCACACTGGTGGGCTTTGTACTTTTTGACCTCAGCCATGTACTTTGACCAAGCATCGCTCTTGCCTGGCTCAACCTGCAGGAGAAGAAACAAAATGAGTTATCATGATAAAAAAAAAAAAAAGCTGCACTGTTTTTGTTTTGCAATTGTACATAAATAATTCAAAAATTAATTTCCACAGACAATTTATGCAATTTAAACAAAAAGGACATTTTCTTTGTTTTTTGATATGATAAATATTGTATTGTGTACTTTTTACTGTGGTATTATTGTGCCTTGTGTTTTTGGTATCGTTGGTATTAACAGAGATCTCATCATTTTAAACACATCCTATTGAGAAAGTATCCAAGTATCAATACTTCTGACTAGGGCTGAACAATTAATAGAAATTTTACCACAATCATAATGACCTACTGCAATTTTCAAATAGCAGGAAGCGCAAAATTTATTTAAGGTGTATATATCAAAATACTAGAGCTGCAACAATTAACTCATTAATTGATTATTAAAATAATAATAATAATGAGATTTGATCAGTTTGATTAGTTTTTTCAGGAAAAAAGGTCAAAATTCTTTGATTTCAGTTTCTTAAATGTGAATTTTTGGTTTATTTCTTGATAACAGTAAACTGAGTTTGTTTGGGTTGAGTAAATTAAAACATTTCAGGACATCATCTTCGGATTTGGGAAACAGATTGACATTTTTCACCGTTTTCTAACATTTTAAAAACAAAACTATTAATTGATTAGTCGACTTTGATAATGATCGCTGGTTGCAGCCCAACAAAATACCACTTTAAATTAAATATTATTGTGCTGCAGAGATGCCCTGGCCTACACATCATATTCTTCAGACTTATGAAAACACTTTTATTTTGTACAGATCCCTGCGAAAATCACATCATAATCATTTTAATGTTTTCCATTGAAAATGAGAATAATGATATAAAAATTATAATTCCTTCTTATTGGGGCTGGATATTGTTTCAAAAATTACATCATCACTTCAAGGTTACTGGTATTGATTTTTTGAAATTTTCGCCCCTACAATTTGGGTACCAAAAGTATTGAACACAGGCACTGTTTGACTGGCGAAAGTTTGATACCACTTAGTCATGGATTATTTCAATAGATACCTTAAAAGTACTGAATACCAATACCCAGCCCTACCTCTTATATTGAAAATCATATCACAATTTCAGTATCAGTCAAAAGAACAAATTAGATATTTTTCCTAAATAGTTTATCACTACTTTGACAACCTTTCAGTGATATCAAAGGTACACAATTCAAATGGACACCCCACCACCAAACCCCACTTACTTCTGTGTCGTTTTTCTGCTTCTTCGCAACCATGCCGGTCTTTAGGAACACGCCGCCTCTGCGCTTCCCCACCTGGGTTAGGGGATAGAAGACTGAAACCGTTATAGGAGCCCTTGCAGATGGACTGTCAATGAAGGAGACTACACCAGAGCAGAAAGTCTACATTTAGTCTCCTGCCGCACCACCAGCGAAACCATCATCATCACTGAAGAGCATCCCTAGTCTTGACTGGTCTACAATTATTACACATGTTCAAAATACAATGCAAGTAATACAACAGCACTGGCATGTGTGTGACATGTTACTGCTGAAATGTTGGTCATTACTTCAGGATGTAATAACTCAAGTGCCAGTTAGAGTAAGACTGACAATCTGGATGTGTGTTGAACTATTGAACTATCTCATCTTACAACTGCCAAACCCCTTACAAAGCTCGTCACGGGAGGTGGCCTCTTATCCACTGATGTCTGTCCTTGCTCGGTGGCTCTCGCCTCTCCACCTGTTTGCTGCTGCTCCTTTTTCCTCTTCTCCTCCTCCATCTTCTTCTTGAACATTTCCATGAAGCTGCCGTCGTTAGCGAACACATTTCCCCCGGGCGCCGGGGCTTTGCTCGCTGTCGCTGCGGGGCTGCTGGAGGGGGACGCGGGGCTGCCGCAGCTGGAGTTTTCGCTGCTGCCGCCGCTCGTTTGAGGTTTGCCGTGTGCCCGTTTTGAATCCATGTTCCCTGGGCGCAATGTTCATAAAAGTCCAGCGACTCAAACGGAATGTGTGTCCGTTTATTTCTAAGTATGGCTTCGCCGTGAAGTTGGCCTTTAAATAAACAACACTGCCAACACGCTGCTAGTCGGGCTGGACCCCACCCGCAATACTGTATAAAAAGCTCAGGAGTCTAACTAAACGGCCACAAAGTCCAGTTCAGAAAAAGTCAGTTTTTAAGAAAATGGCGAAATAAAAAAAGGCTAAAATGTCTCACAATGTTCTCTATCGCATACCCCCCGACAAAAACAAAAGCAGGCGCTGGTTCGGCTGCTAGCGTGGCTAATCCTGCGGGCTAACGCCCGGTGTGGTGAGGCCTGTACGGACGGACAGACTCAGTCAGGACCTCCAGTTCAGTGTGGAAAGTGCCCACATGTGATAATACTGTAAAGGTGCACAATAAACTTAGACTACCTCTAGCATATACGGGGAGTTTCGCTGATTTTACAAACGCTTTTCGCTAACTTTCGCCATCCATCAGTTGCTGTCGGCCATGTTTAATTTGCACCGGTGACGTCAGAACGCGGCTGTGGCGCCACCTGCTGTGCCGGAATGGAAACTGATATTTAAGAACACGCAAAAATTTGTTTTTAAAAATAATTGAGCAAATGCACTTAAGTGAAAGTGAATGTTGTTCATAATTTTCATATCTTTAATTAAAACCATTTAATTTTCAGGCACCAAATGTCAAATCACGCAGCTCACTATGACAAATTTTTGAAATACTCTTTTTCGGGAGCGTGCTTTCCAACAGCTATATGTTCTCACAGCCCTATGTTCCCACATTTCTAGGTAATCTAACGATATAATAGAGAAAAGTCTCTCTCTCTCTCTCTCTCTCTCTCTCTCTGTGTGTGTGTGTGTATGTGTGCTGTCT
>JAJHUR010084727.1:38719-174243 GCA_027495735.1 Lutjanus campechanus
GACTACCTCTAGCATATACGGGGAGTTTCGCTGATTTTACAAACGCTTTTCGCTAACTTTCGCCATCCATCAGTTGCTGTCGGCCATGTTTAATTTGCACCGGTGACGTCAGAACGCGGCTGTGGCGCCACCTGCTGTGCCGGAATGGAAACTGATATTTAAGAACACGCAAAAATTTGTTTTTAAAAATAATTGAGCAAATGCACTTAAGTGAAAGTGAATGTTGTTCATAATTTTCATATCTTTAATTAAAACCATTTAATTTTCAGGCACCAAATGTCAAATCACGCAGCTCACTATGACAAATTTTTGAAATACTCTTTTTCGGGAGCGTGCTTTCCAACAGCTATATGTTCTCACAGCCCTATGTTCCCACATTTCTAGGTAATCTAACGATATAATAGAGAAAAGTCTCTCTCTCTCTCTCTCTCTCTCTCTCTCTCTCTCTCTCTCTCTCTCTGTGTGTGTGTATGTGTGTGTGTGTCTAACTCTAACCCTAACCCTAATTTTGAAGAAAAAACAAAACCAAAAACAAAACAACAACTTAGAACTGTTGGAACATAGGGCTATGGGAAGATAGGGATGACCCCCTTTTTCCTTCTTCAGCTGTTTTTTGCATGAAGCATAATTGATAGATACAAATATAATACTTTCTGCTGTCAGTATATAATTAACAGACGAATGTATTATATTGTGAACATGACATGGGGTGTTCAAATGGGCTCATTTTGTAAACATGATAAACACAACCCCATCTGAATACAAGATTAGCAAAAGTGACAGACCCAACAAGTTCCAACTCAACCTGCAAGTTAGGAATTTGTTAAGTCTTAAGCTATGGCCTGGGAAGGTAGTTCTTGAATCTCAATGTGTGGCTGCAAAGCAAGGAAGCACTAATATGAGTGTAGACTCAATACACATTAATTCTTTAATTCATAGCTTTAATATATACTAGATATGCTATTTGCTAGGCTAGGCTCGTTTATGTTGAAAATAAACCATAAGTTTGACAATGGGTAAAAAAAACAAAAAACAAAAAAACGTTGCTGGAACACCTGTAAAAGAGACATTTATTCACATCTTACATTAGCAAATGTTAGCTAAATGCTAGCTAACCTGCATCAATCAGCTAGTTGTATTGCTAGTCGTTTGCTTACATTAATTAGCTAGTTAGCTAACTAAGTTAAGAGTTTTGCCATAGATATATACATGCAGATGCCACCTCTGGGCTTTTGGGATGCGTCAGACTCATTCTGCCCAGACCGTGTAAACTGGTCCAGAGTTCAATGCTGATTCACAGAAAATGCCAGACTTTTGCACTGCTTTTGGATTTTCCAACGAAAAAAAAAAAAGCCAAAACCAAAGATCATCCTTGGTTTCGACATTTCTTTCAGGAAATCCTTGAAATGGCTTGAATTTTAAAGTGGTGTTTTTAAGGTTTGAAAAGTGCTTGAAGCTGCTTGAAATTGTAACTGCATTACTTTAAATAGTTCACTTCTTAGATGAAGAAATAAAATAAGTAAGATATTGGCTCTTCCAGGCTGTACAGGAGCCAATAGAGCTGCAACTAATTATTATTTTTTCAATATCAGTTCATGTGTTGACCATTTCCCCGAATAATTATTAGTTGTTTGAGTCATAAAATGTCAGAAAATTGTGATCAATTGTGTGATCAGTGTTTCCTAAGGTGATGTCCTCAAAAGTCATAATTACTATCATAGTGGAGTAAAGAAACCAGAACATACTCACAATGGAGAAGCTGAAATCAGAATTTGGACTCTTTTTTTTTTCTCTTAAAAAATGACTCAAAATGATTAATTGATTAATTAATCCTGTCACAATCTTTCAAGTCTTTCCTGTAAAAAAATATTTTCATAATTGATTAATCTGTTGATCATTTTCTCCACTAACTGATTAGCCATTTGATCCTTAAAATGTCAGAAAATGGTGAAAAACTTGAAAGATATTCTGAGTTAAGAAAACAAAAAAATATTCACAATCAAGAAGCTGAAATCAGAGAATTTGGCTATTAAATGTTAAAACGGCTTTCCATAGAAAGAGCTCAGGTGGGTTTAAGACAGGACAGAGATTGAAATGCAGGCTCTGTTGTGTGTGAGCGTGTGTGAGAACATAACTGAATAAACCTGATGTGTTTGTCAAAACGCAGGGTTACAGGGCTCCCTGAATGATACTGCAGTGCAGCAGAGAGCAACGCCCAAGCCATGTTCCCAACTGGATCCAAAATGGTGTGAGGCCGTCAGGTTTTACAGGGTCTCATTAGAACTGTACTGTACAATACAAACAATATTATTATTTACAGTTATACATTGTAGCAAGATACATATTAGTATCCATAATTCTGAGATTTCTCATTTATTTTCTATTTCTTCTTCTATTTTCCCTATATATACAGTGCTTAACAAATTTATTAGACCACCTGTCATAAAAACGAGAAAAATATTTTAGAAATCTTTCAAAAACTTGTTTAAAACTAAAAATGTTATTGTTATTTATTTGGCAAATAACAAACTAAAACAAATAGTCCTTTTTCACACATAATAACCACAAAACTTAATATTTTATATGGCCTCCTTTGGCCTCAATAACAGCTTACATTCTTGCTGGCATTGTTTTTATGTATTTTTCAACAGCCTCTTTTCTTACTGAGTTCCAAATAGTTTCTAGCTGTTCCCACAGACTTGCTTTAGACGAAACTTCTGTGCGATCAATCAGAATGACTCTTTCTGCCCTGGGGTAGTCATGGTTTTTTTGTGTGTGAGTACAAAAAAAGAAACAAAAAACAATTTTAAAAATCATCATGAAGAGAAACCCAAAATATACCAGCAGTTAAAAAACAACAAAAACTATTAATATTAACTGAAACTGTATTATTGTCAGCTACATTTTATAGTCTAACTTTAAGACATGTCGCCCTAATAAAGTTTATAACAAAAAACTGTTCTGCAATTTGTAAAATTTGATAAAAAAAAACTATTTGCAGTTGTGTCCAACACGCCATGTTGAAGGTACATGTTGTTATACACAGTTTTGTTTCATGATTAATTGTTGGTTAGTTCTAGTTAGATTTAGCTGGTTAACAAGTCTTTGAGACATTTTTTGAAAGTGGTGTGATAGATAAACAATGCTTTCACCATTTCATGCAACTGCTCAGGCCCTTGCACAAAGGATGTGAGAAGTCTGACTAATCGGTTTGGCCTTTAGATCATGACAGAATTAAAGTGTACCCACGAGACAAGGACCACCTGGGTCAGTCTTTATTCTCAGATCCTTCTGAAGAAGTTTTTCTAAATGGTTTAGTCAGTACAGACTGTTGAGTGGTTCCTCAGTTTACTTTAAAAGGGGCACTTCACCCCAAAACCAAAAATACATATTTTTCCTCTTACCTGTAGTGCTATTTATCCATCCACAGTTTTGGTGCGAGTTGCAGAGTTTTGGAAATATCAGACGTAAAGATGTCCGTCTTCTCTCCATTACAGTACAACGGGACTAAAAGGCACAAACCATGTGGTGCTCAAAGCACCAAAATAATACATTTGAAAAGCTCAACAGCAATGTCTCTTTACAGAAATCATGACCTGTAGAAAGAAAGTAGTTCTGGTGGGTTCTACCATAGAAAAAAGTAGTTCCTACATGAAACTGCTCACTGTCCATTATATTGGAGAAAAGGCAGACATCTTTACATATATTTCCCAAACTTGGCAACTCATACAAAAGCAACTTATGTAAATAGCACTAAAGGGAAGACGGAAAATAGGCATTTTTGATTTTGTATTGTATTTGCATTTGTATTGGCAAAGAGAAAACCAGACCACCATCTCTTATCTTTAAGATCCCATTTATTTGTAGTGCAAAAGTTGAACAGACAGGACTACAAATTTGAACTTGCCTCAGATCCCTGTGTGAAGCACACTACGCTATGATCTACTGGACCAGTCAAGATGATTCAAACAAACACTGACAGCCTAAAAGTTAACCCCTTCACGCCATGCAAATGTGTAACAAAGATACTAACTTAACACCATAAATATCAACTCAAATAATGCAACATGAGTTAAAAAAAGAAAAATGTGTGCACACAAAACAGCAGGACTCTGGTGTGCGTAGACCGTAGCACAAACATTCACAGGGACAAAGTACAAGTCAAAGAACAGCAGCTCTGATACGGGACTGAGTCAAATGACTACATCTGTTTTAAAGGAAAATTAACTAGTAGTGAACAAAGGCAGACGTAGTGTTGATACATGCGCGGTCTATTACCGGCTCAACCTTTAAACCCGCCTCTGCCTTCCTGTCAGCGGGCAGAATTCCAGTGTATTGATGAATACATATCCTCCCAGTTCGGCGGAACTGTCAATGAGGTCTAGCAGCGGTTAACAGCCATTAGCTGAGTCATTATTATTAGTGTTTTTATCGTTATGAACTAAATCGCATTGTGTTTTCCAGTCTTTGTGATAAACTAGGAGGCCTTCAGTTTCCTGTTTTCACATGATCAGTTCAGAATCTAAAGTGGTGAGTGCAATTAAGTTCTCCTACCCACAACCAACACCCTGTTTTCAATCTTTGGGAAGAAGAAGAGAAAAAAAAATCAAAGTAATAAATTCATAGGCAACAATGAGAACATTTTAAAGAAAAATCGTCTGCAGAAGTCACAATATCAGGAGCCTGCACAGTAAAATTTATGTGTCAAATAGAGAGAAGGGATCTAAATCTTCAGTCTCATCCAGAGAGGGAGTATTTTTAGTATTCTGTGAGGCACTGAACAAACCCACCCTTCTAGCAAAGTGCTTTGGTGTATCTTATGATGAAAAATTAAGTTTAGAGAAAATTTTAAAGTGAATGCAAAGGGGAAAAAAGACTAAAGCCATTAACACACCCTCAATGTCTGTACAGCTTTTCAAGGTCCTTCAAATTAAAACAAGAAACTCAAACTCACCTCAAAGCATATAGTCAAGAGGATAAAAATAAAAACAATGAGAAAATTCACAACAAATGAACAAAACCAAGGAGATGTGCGAACGGCTGAATGCGATCATCTGTTTTCAGTCTACAGTATGTGTAGCTTTAGGGCTCCTTTTGAACTTCCAGTAATAATAGTACCCCTAATCTAACTCCCCTAACTCTGGCTTTGACAAAACTAGTTCACATTTGATCCTACTGCAAAACGTAAAAGATAAAAAACATTTAAAACAAATCTTAAACAAACAGGTCCAAGAGGCTACAGAGAAAATAAAAGTCACCTTAAAAGGTGAGACAACACCTACTCATTTCTGTCTGTGTCAAATCAACAGCAGAGTTCAAAACAGTAGTACCCCTCTCTCCTCTGAAGCACCACAGAGAAAAGAAAACGTTCTCGTACCATTAAGAGCCAGCAGGGGGCGGTAGCAGCATGAGGAATACTCTCTGAGGGCCAGCGATCCAGTGAAGGCATAAAGGCAAAAAGGTACAGGGAGTTCAGATGAAGTCAACTGTAGAGCACCTCATCCTCTGTATGCTTCCTTTAAATGTTTGTTCTCCTGCCCGGACGTTTTTTATCTCGGATGGTGTCGCGTCAGGCCTCTCCTGGCGTTGGTGGACTGCCTCTGCTGGGCGAGGAAGGACATGGCCTGGTTAGAGGGACCCAGCCGCTCGCCCGACACTTTTTGGTGCAACGCCATCCCCTGAGAAAGACAAAGACAAAGGAGGAGTGAAGACTCAGGTGTGGGTGTGAGTGTGGAAAATAATAGATGTGCAGTGCAAGAACAGAGTTAGGACAAATTGTCTCTGTCCTTGTTTATTGTTTTCAACTACACAGGATCACGCAATTCATCATCACTAAAGCCACTACAAGGAACTTTTCTATTTTGTTGATTTTAGAGGCGTCTGTTGACAAAAGCGGTAGTGTTTCCACTCTCATAAATGGAAAATATAACGTCAAAAATACATTTATCTGACCTCAAATCTCTTCCTGTTTCTTTTTAACTACTCACTGTAACTTTTATTTGAGGAAAATATATACAGAGGCTAATTTAATCTGATTTCAAGGAGAAACTGACCTAGTTGGCAGCCATTAAAAAGAACTTTATCTTGACCGATAATCTTGCTGACTGTCTCGTTTGCCTATGTAGGTCATACAGAGACATTTGTATTAAATTAGGAGTGTTTCATAACCAGTTAAAAACTCATTGTAGTAGCTGTAATAAATGTAAAAACTGATAGTGTTAACTGTTAACAACCAATAACTATTTGTTAATGAGTACCAAATGAAGTTGTTCAGTTAAAAAATTATTACACAGAGAGATGGACCAGATATACACTTTGATAGACTTTGTTTATCATCAATAACTCATTTGTAAAGATGTTAGGATGTATGGAGCTCTGCACATGTAAGAGGAGTAGTTTGGAGCATCGGGCCACTGACCAACCTGCCATATTTAAAGGACTGAGAGTGAGAACTTGTGAATACACTTTATCTGGATGGTTAGTGGAAAGTTGCAATGGATGTTTAGAACTTTGTAAATGGTTAATAAATCTTGAGTAATGTGTCTATAAACATTATTTGGATGACCATTAATGAATTGCAGTTGCTTAATAAATGGTCTATAAAGCATCTATAAACACTATTTGAATCTTTGTAAACAGTAAGATAAACTAATTTGCAATTAATTTACCATTTGTTAATTAGGGTTATTACTAAGTGTTACTAGTGTTTTTTTTTTCATGGAAACCATGAAGTGCCCCTACATGTTTTATGTGTATTTCTGCACTCACTCACCATGTTGTACCATGCAGTAATGATGAGTTTCTCCTCCTGGTCATGTCTGGCTCTGCTCTTCTCGAAATCATACTGCGCAACAAAAGCAGATCATTACGCATTAGCAAGGTTTTCACAGCTACAGTGCTATAGTTTTTCTCATTAGGTCAAAGGTTGATACCTCCATGTGCTGGATTTTTCTCTCCTTCTCTGACAGCTGATTTTTTAGTGCCTGAATATCAGGAGACGCAGTCGCCGGCTGCTTGGGATCCAGAGTTTTGATCACCTAAACACACAAAAGGACATTTCTCACACCACTGATGATGGGACCATTTAAAACTAGAATTACTGACCCCACTGTTGTATGCCTAAGTTTCCAACATCTGTCCAGACTCATAATGTATGTATGAAGTTTTTGAAAATAATAAAAGTTATTATGTTTATTATTTGGCAAAACGTAAATCAACACTGTATATAGTGTGACATGTATGATTCCAGTGAATAATTTCCAGTGAGAAACATGCTGTGACAGGTACAGAGGGCTGATAGAGAGCTGTACATGACAATGTCAAGATGAAGTTGACCTCTTGGATATAAAATGTCATCACATGATTTTATCCTATTGGACATTTGTGTGAAATTTTGTCCTAATTAGTGTTTGAATTCTTGAGTCAGGGCAAGAATGTCAGTGACCTACACCTCTGACAACCAAAATCTAATCAGTTCATCCTTCAGTCCAAGTGAACATTTGTACCAAATTTGAAGAAATTTCTTTCAGGGGTTCCTGAGATATCATGGTCACATAAATTGGAGGGATATGAGGTCATAATGATCTCTGACCAACATTTAACAACCTGCACAAAGAGAGAAGAGAAAAAGTCTGAACACTCTGGCTTTGCTGCAAGCAAAATTTCAGGCAGGACTGAAGGACTAAGGACTGAACTGAGGTCTTGAACAAGCACTTAGATTAGATTTTTCTTTTGATGATATAATTAACAGATATTGTATAATTTTAAACACATGCTAATGAAAAAGTATTCAAGTATTGAAACTTTTGACGACCTTACTTCTTTCTTTCCACGCCTGAGATTTTTTTCATTTTCAAACTTGTAGTGACATCGCTTGAGGTAATTTATCAGATTTCACACAGCTCCCTCTGGAGCCACAAAAGGGCTTATAAAACTTTTCCCCCACATATTCAATAGTACTCTCCAGTTAATGTGGACAACTTTTATGAGTATACTTGTTGGAAAAAACCCTTATTTTAGAGCCACATGCTGAAGACAACATGTTCTGTTTCGCTGGACTGACCGTTCTCGCCTTCTCCACGTAGCGTTTGTATCGCTCCTCCATCTGCTTCATGTCCTCATCCTTCTTCCGCAGGATCTCCTGCAGCTCATCTATCTTCTTTGCCACTGAGGGAGGACAAATAGACGAAATGTCAAGAAGAGCAGAAAGTGTGGACCCTCCAAGATCAAATATTGAGCCAGAAAAGACTTACTGTTGCCGTCCACTTTGGGTTCTAGGTCATCAATGACCTCTCTTTTCTTTTGGAGATCTGAGTGAGCTTCATGGAGTTTCTCTCTGCAATAATCACACATCATGAGTGTGTGAATTCACTTTTGTTTGGAAGCCACATTGATGAATAACCTGGAAGAAGCAGCTGAGTACTTACAAATGCTCCTCAAGCTTTTTCTTCAGTAAGGAAGACTTCAAAGAAGAATAAAAAGAACACATATTAAAATCAAAACTAGTACACAATCCTTCCTAAATTGTACACACGAGCACACACATATAAAAGCTGTGAAAGTCAAGCTGTCAAGACATAAATCATTAGGCCAGCTGGACAGAGGGTGGGCCGTACTTACGATGGCCTGATTTTGGCAGAGTTGATCAATGGGGGCAGGCAGGGAGAGACAGACAGAGAGGGGCAGGCGTTAACAGTGATTCACCACAGCAAACATGGGTTAAATTCCCACACATGTATCAAAGAAGGAGAACAAACACTTCAGTCCTTGACAGCCTTGTGTTGCCAATATACTCAGTGTGCCATGCAAACAGTTTTTTACACATGAGGAGTGCTCCCAGAAACATTGTTGCTTTAATTATTTAAAAAAAAAAAAACGTTATCACTTTTAGGAATGGCATTAAATTCATTTCTTTGCAGTTCCAATTTCATGGTATCATAGATATACTGTATATCAGCTCTCTTTTCATACTTAAGAGAAAACAATTTACACTAATTAAAGGGATAGTTCAGATAACTTCAAGTGTGCTTGTATGAGGTACTTACCAATTGTCAGTGTATTACCCAGAGTAACTAAACAATATATTTTCTGTGGACAGTGTCAGAGACAAATTTATTTTTGCCACTTAAACTGATATTGTTTCTTTCTTTTCTTTTTTTTTAAAAGTGTATGCTATATTCAGAATATTTTCACTGCTTTACCTTGCCATCAGACAGTCTTTTCTGACAGGATGTCGTAGTTAAATAAGTCAAATATCTCACCCTCTCACTTAACCAGACTCCACTGGCAAAATCAGTAATTTTACCTCACACAACACAGGAGTCACTGAACTTTTGCTGCCTTGATCTGTTTGTTTGTTTGATGATTCCAAACTAACCCTTTAAAACTCAGAAGTCACACAATAACACAAACAAAAAGATCCAGGCAGCGATAGACCAGAGACTCCTGTGTTCTACAAGGTAAAATGAATTTTGTTTGACAATGGAGTTTGGTTAGTTTGAAGAGACAGTAATAATTACCTTATATAAACAGGAGTTTCCTGTCTGACAGCCAGGTAAAGTGGTGAAATATTATGAAAAGAGTGTACAGTTAAACTGATATTGATTTGTTTTAGATGGGCCTTTTTTAGGTGGCCAAATACAGCCACACAGCAGGAAATTGCTTAGCTTCTGTGCTGGTACTTCTCTCTGCTTCTGCAAACTGGGGGCATGTTGGCCACCATCTACTATAAGTAATAAACTATCTATAAGTACCTCATACAACCCCACTTCAAATAATCATAACTGTCCCTTTAATAATAATGTAATTATCACCACCTGATCAAGATGAAAAAATAAAGGCTGCTCAGTTTTATAAGGGAAAAAAAAGGTTTTCGAGGTGTTTTTAGTTTAAATATTCTGTAAACTTGAATGTAGAAAACTATGGTGTGTGAGGAGGGGAGATTTAACAAAAGTAACAAAAGTGGGCAGTGTAGAAAGAAGATTTCTCCACTCACATCCTCAGTCTTGCTGTCCTGCTCCTGGAGCGCTTTCTGGAGCTCCTCCACCTGAGAACGCAGCTCTGAGATCTGCTGCTGGTTTAATCTAGGAAACAAACGGACAAGGACAAGGGCAGGGACGAGAAGAGAGGGTTAGGAACAGAAAGAGCAGAAATAGATACAAGAAACGGAGACAGAACATGAAGGAACATTGTGGGGGAGAGTAACAAAGAAAAGGGAGGCAGATGGTAAAGATGAAACACAAGGTTATTAAGTTGATGCAGTGGGTGGAAGATGTTTGCAAAGTATCATGTGGATCTCTGTACATCTGCTGCAGGGAGTGTTCATCCATCGATTCCACCAAGTGTGCCGCCTGGCCATTCACTGCTCTGCTCTACTGAGCATGCTCACTCCACTCCTCTCCTCCTGTTACTGTTGCTGAGGATGCTTCCCACACCCTGGGCCTGGTGTTGCATGGACACACACACACACACAGTCCACCCACATGTCCACATGCCCACAGGCATGTAAACACACACATACGCACACACACACACACACACAGTCAAGGGACAATCTGGCTTTCTGCTGTCTGTCCTCCAGTCCAGCCCACACAGCTCAGTTGAGCACACAGTCCAGAGGGTGAGTTGACATTTAGGCAGATATCACTTCTACCACCAGCCAAACAAGCAGCTTAATGTCCAGGAACACACAATATGGTGGCCTAGAAGGGGAATGGTTACTTAAAACTTAACATACAGCCCAACTTCTTGTTCAGTGGTGTCAAAAATACACACAAACACTACACACACACACACACACACACACACACACACACACACACACACACACACAGCTCTACCTGTTCTGAGTTTCCAGGGTGTTCTTGCTGCGCTGTGCATCCTCCAGCTCAGCCTGCACCTCCACTAGTTTCTGTCTGTATGTCTCCTCCTGGACACACAACATCTTGTTTTCACTCTGTAGACGTACCACTGTCTCCCTTTCGAAGGAAACAAACAAAAAATGAAAAGAGAGTGGGGATAAAGGAGGAGAAGGAAAGAGGTGAGGGACAGATGAAATGGGTCAGAGAGTGGCCGAGTCACAAAAGGTCTGCTGCTGAGTTAGCCAAGCCTTCCATCTGACAACGCCCCGCACAAATGTGCTTCTATCACATGTGTTGCTATTTCTGGAGCCAATAGCGACTCAGACTATATAAGATTAATATAGGGCACAAGTGGGCTACTGATAGTGACACCACCAGGTTTAGAAGGAAAATCTCATCTGTTACGCTTAAATTTGGTTGCTACATACACATTAACCCCCACACCACAGCTTATACACACACACACATACAACATAAAAGGCATACTTGAGCTCAGTAGGCATGATCTCTGCAGCAAGGTTTCCCACTGTGACACCATTGTCACACAAGCCTCCTGCAGAGAGACAGAGGGAGAGATTAACTGTCAGCTAGCAACTTTATAGATTTCATTAAATAGCCTGATTTGCTTTTTTCCTTTAATATGAAAAATAATATTTCACATTTGCAAGGAACATCTTCACATGTACAATATATACTCGTTTGTCACATCATCAGGCACCTATACAATGTACTGCAATCCAATGCAACAACTCTGTTAATAAAAACTGGCCATCATAAGCTGGCAGTTTCCAACAGGTGTTAAAAGAGGAATCTAATATATTTACTGTACTAAATCATAAAATGACCATCATATGTCAGAGTTTAAGGAAACATGTTAAGTTGGAATACTTGCTTCTCTATCAACAACTCTAGAACCATCACGTTTTTCACATTTACATTCAATTTTACATTTTAGGCCAGAACAAATGTTTTTCTTTGCCTGTTTCAAGTTTAGAGTTCAAATTAATGAATTAACATTCACCAAATGAGTAAGCGTCAGTTTATAAGTCACAAGAAATAATTAATAACCTTTTAGAAGAAGTGGATGTTTAGAGAGGTTAAATTGAGCAACATGTTAATAGAGTTTGGGAGGCAGTCACTGAACTCTGACCCCAGAGTGTCTATTTTCAGAGCAGTGGACTTTTGTTTTCAGGATTATATGCTTATCTTTACATTGACAGACTGGCTGTTGCTTGTCATTACAATTACAATGTTTTGCTCGCTTTGTGCTCCTAATTCAGTATCCCTGCAGCCTGCAGGCGACCTGCCTGAGCTTCGAGTCTGGGGAGGAGGGGACAAGGGGAAACAACTTGCTTCAACAACAGATCGTCTATTAATTAGGACCCATTTAATATACCATCTACAGCTCCAATTCACTATTTGGACTGTAGTATCCAATGTCCAGTTCAACACCACTGCAAGCTACAACCCCAATAACAAACACATAGTTAAATTTGTACATTTGTGGCAGTGTGAATATTTATAAATGTTGAATTTATGGCAGGACAGATGTATTGGATTGCATGAGATTTTGTAGGTGTATCTAATAAAGTGGTGTGTAAACCTGTGTGAGTAAATTAATGGTCAAACTCCAACACATGTGCACATACATCTTTTAACATGTTCTTATGCAGCAGTAAATCTTAAATGTAACCTGCATGACAGCAAGGTTAAGTGAAATGTTTTCTTCCAGAAGTGGATTATGTTACCATTGTGCCATTGAGTGATTTGTTTCTAAATGGAGAGAAGTTACAACTCACCAGCTCCGCTGAGACACCTCTGTTGGACCTGGGCACACCTGAGCTCATCGTTTGTCTCCCGAAGTGTGTCTCTTTCTGAGATCAGACGCTACAGAACAAAACAATGTAAAACAGGTTTCAGCTTTAATTCAGTCCACTTTTGTATGTTAAAGGGACAGTTCACTCCCAAAACAAAATTGCATATTTTTCCTATTACCTGTAGCACTTTTTATCCAACTGGATTGTTTTTGAGCAAGCGAGTTTCGGAGATATCAGCCATAGTGATGTCTTCTCTCAAATATAATAGAACTAGATGCACTCAGCTTGTGATGCTCAAAGCATTTTGGGGTGACCTATCCCTTTAAATTAATTATCTCAGGCCGTATGAACCTGGCAAGCCTGGAAAGGAACATTTAAAACAAAACAAAGGAAGATCGGTGGCCAGATAGCCTAATGGTTAAGGTGCATAACACATGACTTCTGACACCACATTTCCTGTTTCTATTTTCACTGATTATCAAAGGCAGGAGTATAAAAAAATCTGAAATTTAAAAAAATAATGCTCCAGCTACATTTGGTTTGCTGAGACAGCTTTGGTATGTACATGGATATAGACTTCACCCTCAAACCTCACAGAGCGATGAGTCTATATTTAAACACACACACACACACACACACACACGTGTGTAGAAGTACAAAGTAAATGTACACTTCATGTCAGTACAGTATGTATTTCTTAATTACTCCCACAAGACATTAATCATTCCCGTCAGATTGCAGAAGGTGCGAGAATTGACACAGGACGTGGGAGTCCACTGAAGAATAGTACGATATTTGCCTGGCAACAATTCCTCCTGCATGGAGATAATAATCACAACAAGTGTTGATCCACACAGGACCGCCATCACTGAAATAAAAACAATTTAACTGCACCTTGTCCAGTAATAATACACTGCTCTAGTGTGTGGTCGTGATATGAGATAGAGCCACTACAAACAGATGCTCTACGCTGATAAAACAGCACAGTAGAAGTACTTTGTAAGTGCTCATTCTTTCCCCACCACAACTGAACTTTAATTTTCTGACAATGTTCACCAACTCACTTCTTTCTCCTTCAGCAGTGCGTCATACTTGTCGTGAAGGTTCTTGTACTCAAACTGCCATTTCTCAGCTTTCATGGCCTCTGCCGAGTGCTTGGTGTGAAGCTCATGGGCCTGCAAGTCAGAGAGCATAGCAACAGTCTGCGTTGGCAAGAGCTCTGTATAAAGATGCAGAGCTTTCCCAAACACGTGCACAAGCCAGACTGTGTTTAACATCACTTGGGCATCAACACAGGAACAAGTATCACTCTCCCTCCCTCCTCTCAGCCCACAGCTTGCCTGTCTCTTGTAGGTGTCCAGCTGATTGCGGACAGCGTTGGCCCTGCGAAGCTCCTCCTCCAGCTCGCAGGTGCGCTGCATGTACACGGTGTTGCGCTCCTCCAGGAGGCGCACCTGTCTGCGCAGGTCTCCCAGATCTTCCAGCTTCCTCTTGTATGTCTCCACTAGTGCTTCGAGCTGGTTCACCCGGTCAGACGAGTGCCTGAGGGGGAGGAGAGGAAAGTGTGGGAGGCGTTGAGTACCAGCACAGGAATATGACTTTTACACAATACATCCGTGTGGATGTGTACTTAACTACTGAAAACCAACAACTCTGACGCACGCCAGTGTCAATGCATGAAATTCATATTATCAACACAGATGTCAGAGAGGAGCTGAATGGACGTCTGTGTGTGGGCAGTGTGGGAGTTGTTTCTGTGAGTGTAAATTGATAATAGATGAACTACTGCTTAAAGGAATAGGCTGGTGATATTCTATATTTTTCAATGATCAATAAATCCTTTGAAAAGATCAAAACCAACAATGAGTTTGTTTGTCTCTAAATACTTTTCAACTTTCCTTTCCTGCATGTGTCTCTCAGCTTTAAGCCCAATAATTTCTACTGAAGATGGGAATATTAACAATGGGTTCGCTGATATATAATTTTATATCCATGATTGGTTCTGTAGTTTTTAACAAATGTTAGGGTACAGTAAGCTATGTCTACAGAGACAATACTTTTTACAGAGATCAATTCATTGCTGGCTTAGGTCTGCTGCTTTGGATTTGCTGATATTAACAAAATATCATCAGACCTTTTCATTAAAGAGACAAGAAATATATTTGATGCTTTACTGTAAGGGTCTTCAACTACTTCTGTCCATGGGCCAACCGGGGGGTGGGGTGCTCTTTCAAATGAAGGAAATTGAATATTTTTAGACCAAATTAATATATTATTGTTTAATATTTTCAGTTTCTTACTAAATTGTTTTTTTTATTAGCCTAAATCAGTGTGAACACACTCTTAAAAAAACATGAGAATTCTACAAGGATCGTTTTACACAGTGAAACTTTCACACAACCACACTTGAAACTCAGCTCTCTGTGAAACTAGTTTCATGCAACAGCAAATCAAAGCACTGATAACATGTCAGATGATGACATCAAATTTTCCACATTCCAAACATTTCAACTGATTTCAACTGAATGATTTCAACTGAGCAACAGCTTGTCTCAAACATGAACAAACTAACAAAACAGGAAACGATCTTTTGGATGCTTCAGAGGGAAATAAACATTATAGACTAAATGCAAGATTGGTAATGCTGTCAACAAATAAACGTGAGCAAGGCAAAGTTTGTTCACATTGCATTTAGTGCTAGCTTAGTTATAGCTATGCTTTATCGGGGATCAGAGCTGTTATTTAAAACACTATCATATGTTATGCTACAATTTCATACTAATGTCAGAAGGTGGCAACAGAGAGCTTTTATTCTTTTATTTATTTTCTTCGATTCAAAGGAAGCATGCGTTCACTAGAGGCTGACTTGATCAAACTCCTTGAATAGCAAATTAAATGATCCATTGGTCTCTCTTTTGAGTAACCAGGGCAGGCGGTCAGGTTTTTTCCTCCAGCATATCAGCAAACATGAATGCCCCAATAGCTCTCTTCATATTCTCCAGGCCAGCCATTATGAAACAGAGTGACCAGACCAGTGACCAAACCAAAAGAAAAAGCGAAGGCCTCTGAATTGATATTATCCAATGAGAAAGTGATACAAAATAAGATACAAAGTTGCAAATGTAGTTACAGTGACACTTCCCACTTGATATAATCTAGCAAGAAAAAAATAGCAATGTAGCTAGCTGATTTTAATGAATTTACCTGTTAAACTGTGTTGCATGAGACTTTATTTTTTAACTTGCTTCATCTGTCAAGTTGCATGTAAATTAGTTCTGTCAATGCGGCAGTTAACTCAATAGTTCAAATCTGTAATTCTGCAAACGTAATTGCAGAATACAGAAATTTTTAATCAACTGTAACCAGTTCTGATGCCATTATTCAGTTGCACCGTTATTGTGCATGTGACAGCTGTAGTCTGAGTCTGTGAAAAGCAAAAGTGAAAGGAGTTTATCACCTCAAAGCTAGAGATGTACACTGCGTAGCCTGTCACCTGCAGCTTTTCACCAAACAGCTCACCGTGGCTGCGCCTGTCTGTTGTTGACTGTTGCCGACTAGTGTTTCCACAATTAAATGCTTTTAATGTGAAGCCGCAGCAGTAAGAAATAATCTGTTTGTGTAATACTTTCATCAGTAGCCATTCAGTGCCAGAAGTGAAGCTTTGGCGGCCCAGATGTGGCCCACTTGCTGCCAGTTGATGATCTCTGCTTCACTGACTTCTGGTCTCAGTAATGGATTGGTTGATTTCAGTTATACAGTAAGCATTTAGTTGATTTATTCGCAGCAGTTACAATCCCAGAAGTTGACCAAGTATTGGCTTAACAGTAGATAGTCAGCCAATATTCACTGTATATTTCACATCTTTGCAATCTTCGCATATTAAGTAATTAAAAACCCTCAATTCTGCTAATTTGACACTGCACAATCTTAAATGTTCTGCTGGAAAGCTCCAAAGAAAGACAACAGAAAACCCTCAGCATCCATGTGATTGAACGCCCACCAGGTATAATGAGACCAAACTGAGGTTAGCTTGTGAGGACGCCTGCACTGTTTCAGCTTTTGCTAGCACCGGTCTCACCTGAGAATGTCCATCTCGTCTTTGAGGGCCTGGGCCTCCTGCGCCAGGCTGGTCAGCTCTTCATTACGCAGCTGCAGCTCTGTCACCTCACGCTCCAGTATCTCGCCCCGCACACGCATGTCATCTCTGCTGTTCTCCAGTCTGAGTTGGACATGATACAAGAGCAGTGGTTTATGTAACTGAGTAAACTGAATGGACTCACTGTGAGACATGCAGCTATAGCATCTGATTTACACGTGAACATGATGTTACAGGGCAACTCCATCTGTGTTCTTTTCTGGGTTTTTCAAGTGGAAATTCCCATTCAGCCCTTAGTAATAAGCAGTGATGTAGGTTGCAGCTCCGATGCCCTCTAACGCCCTGCCCTCCCTCAATCAAGGGGGTTTATACTGTATGTAGCAGTGTCATCATGCACAAACCTATGTCAGGTCACATGGTAAGACTTTTTTAGAAGAGCTAGAAAAAATAGTATTTTGACAGTAAAACAAATATACTTTGACCAAATTTTAGGTTTGGAATTCAATATATAGGGTAGATTGCTGAGAAGCTCCAGAATAATAATAAAAAAGAACTAAAAAAAAAAGAGAAAATAATAGACTTGCCCTTTAACACTTGATGTGTACGGGACTAATGAATGTTGAACTTTAAAAGAAATCTCCAGTAACATTCTCTAAAAGTTGAGCATATTATAAACATGTCAAAACACCTATTATGGGCCTGACTGTTTTCCTCAGTAACTGTAACTCTGTGTCCCCGTCACAGCTTGTACCTGTAGTTCTCCTCCTGAAGCTGCTCCATCTGACTCTGCAGCAGCAGCAGCTTCTTGCCAGTGATGGAAGTGGTGGAGGCGTCCAGAGATTCGCTGCGGCTCAGCTTCTCCTTCAGAGAGCGGGTCTCGGCCTGTAGGGTCGACTTCTCCTCCAGAGCCACCGACAACTGTGGGGGAAGAGAGAGGAACAGAGTACAAACATTGTAAAGAGAGGTGTAAAGACTGGTAGATCTGGTAATGGACTGCTGAGAGAGACGTGGTGAAGATGCACAAAGAGACAAATCTACATCTGTACAAAGGAGGAGAAACGGATCATCAGAAAAGTACTCAACTCTGATTTACTGAAAAACATGTTGAGAATGCTGACATGAACAACTGAACTTTCTAAAAATAAACATGAGTAAGCCACAGTGCTGGCACACAAGACAGATTCACAGTAAAATACAGATAGACAGCGACAAACTCACCACTTTTCATGCTTACAGGACTTCCAACACATGCTTTGCTCTCATTTCACATGCTCAGTTGTCAAAAGCTAGTTAGTCAGCTGATGTGCAATGGTGTCAGGCAGGCTGAACTTTCTCAATGGTGAAGTTGTTAGCACTGCCCTCGGGTTCAAAACCAAATGTTCATGATATAAATAGATTAGGGCTGTCCCCGACTACGATTGTTTTCAGTCAAATCAGATTTGGCCGTACAAAACGAATAGTCAATGATTCTTTATTTTTCTGCCTCAGTGCAGTGTGCCACACTAAATTCCTTTATCAGCCTACATGAGTATGTTTTACCAGCAAGTCTCCCATTTTAGTGCTTTTCTTCATCATCTGTGATGTGAAGACATCAGATTTTCACGCAAACAGACAAAAGAAAAGTGTGAATACTCCTTTAATTCAGTTATAAAATCAGCAGGTGCAGCTGCTACCTGGTGTCTCCTGCCCTGCTATACTCTCCTTCACGCTGTGAATAATGGATTTATTTCAACCAAACCAGAGTTGGTGATTGCTGGAACACTGAAGAGTTAAAACAAGATCTTTTTGGTTTGTTTTATTTTGTTTTGTTCCATTTCATCCTGTAACTGTAATGCACACTGACTGACAAAGGAAAAAAAAAACAAATGCTTGACTGAAAGAATCTTAGTCAAATAAGGGTCTCCGACTAATGAGTTGAACGTTCGACTTTCAGGGGGCAGCCCTAAAATAGATGAATATGCACAGCTCATTGAGGACCATTAATACTATTGGTTATACAGTCATGGCACAGGGGAAGAAATGTTGTAACTTCAGGCCGATGAAGTTGGTTGGATTGAGAGAAAGAGAGGGTCTGAAGTTTAGAGTCGCAACAAATGGCTCACAAATGTTTTGTTTGAGTCGAGTTAACAGTTAGACAAGCTGGCATTCCAATATTAAAAAAGGGGAGTGTATACTTACCTGCTGGACATCTTTCCAGTTTGAATACAGCAAAACCCTACACTGAACTTTAAGGACAGATTGCATGCTTTAGCACAGGACCAGGAACAGTAAATAGCTTTCAAAACAACACAAATGACTAATCCCCAACGCGTGGGCTAAGTAAGTAAACAAACAGGTGGGCTGAGAGCAGTACAAATTATTGTTGGCTACTGCTCCATCCCAAGGCAACGTGTCAATTTTATCTTGCTGTTATGCAACTATTGACTAGAATTTATCTTTAAAAAAATGCTAAATTAGTCCCCTCACAGTCAGTGGTAAAAAAAACAAGCCATGAGAACACAAACAAAGTCTCAGGCAGGCTAATCAATAAGGGCCAGAGCACAAAAGCAACAAGCACACACATTTAGCAACATGCTGCAACCACAGTACAGCAAAACTAGGCCTCAAAGTATCTGAAAATCAGGTGCATAAAAGGTGAAATGGTGTTATGTTACTCCAAATCCACAAAATAATTTGCCCTTTGAGTCAATGCCAATGTTAGACAAATGGAGGATAAAATAAACCCAAGCCGCAGTATGCTACCTTAAAGTTATAATCCTTAAGACTTTCATAGCCAAACCAAACTCTTTTTCAGCAGTTTATCAGCAATAGCCATTCAGTGCATTTATATTTAGAGAGAATCACAGGAACAATGCAGCATGTAATCCAGCATTACCGTTTGTCATGTTATCTCACTGAAATCAGCTTCACTGTCTACTGTTCGACCTACTAAAACTGTATCAGAGCTCTGTTTAGGTACTGCTGATGCTAAAGCTAAGGTCCAGTGTACAAGATTTACAGGGATTTATTGGCAGAATATGACATAAGTTGAGTATAATATTCATAAGTATGTTTTCTTTGGTGTATAATCACCTGAAAATAAAAATTGTGTTTTTGTTACCTTAGAGTGAGCAGTTTATATCTACAGAGGGAAAGGGTCCTCCACAGAGGCCACCATGTTGAATGCCACGTTTTTGACAATAGCCCAGAACAGACAAAGCAAACACTGGCCGGGTTCCAAATATCACTTCAACATATTGTTGAAATTTCCACCTGGTAAATTGGAAATTCTGACTGCCCAGTTCAAACTGAACGCACCATGATGCATGAGAACTGCAAGGAGATAAACAGGGAGACAAGATACAGGTGACAAGCGGATCCATCTGTCTGTTTTTCATTGAAACACAGAATGCAGTCTGTGGTGTAGCCCGGATCATGTACTTCATGCTGCATGATCAATTTTTAGGCTTTTACGTCAACATTTATGTTCATATTCACACAGTCTCACTTTCTCTGCTGCATTACACTTTTTTGTGACAATGTCACAGCATGAGTATTATTTACCCTCTCAGGAGTGAAAAACACTAAAGTTCACGTTCATTTGTTGCAAACCAATCCATTCAGTTCACCAAATACACGTGCATGTTCAATGAAAGTGCTCTTTTAGTGTGTTCACCAACACTACTGCACACTTCCAACTTCTCAGCATGAAGTCAGAATGCAGTAGCTCAAAGCATGATGGCAAAAGCCCAATTACTGCCTGACTTCTTTATTAGACCAATGAGAGTTTGTTTGGCTGCACTGTAAACAAACTGCGTTTCTGATAAAGGAGTCTTTGCTGCCTATAGAATTCTGGGTCCTGTAGAATTGAAATGCACTTAATGTTACAACTAATAACCCTGGGTGTCACCAAATCAACCAGGACAAAAAATCTGAAGGATTCTAACTTTAAGGTCTCAGGAAATGTTTGCTAAGTAACACATAGACCCCATTTATGTGTACTTACC
Source organism: Lutjanus campechanus (assembly GCA_027495735.1). Taxonomy (NCBI): domain Eukaryota; kingdom Metazoa; phylum Chordata; class Actinopteri; order Lutjaniformes; family Lutjanidae; genus Lutjanus; species Lutjanus campechanus. Next base: position 59,478 of record JAJHUR010084727.1, read on the forward strand.
TGATGTTCGAGGTCTCGGCAGCGCTGGCTCAGGTCCTCTTTCTCATCTACCTCCTCACTTAGGAAGTAATACTTCCTGGACTGCAAACACAGAACCAGGGGAGAGAGAAGAGATGTCACACTAGTCACAGTAGGAGGGCGTAAACATAATGAAAGAGTGCGGAAAAACACAAAAGGGCGATGTAACAGATCTGCTGAACAAACAACAAGTACAACACACTGAGGGGGAACGAAAGTGTAGCGGGTTTCACCTGGTAATCAAAGTCCCCGTAGGTCTCTGGGCTTCCCGGTTCAGATGAGGGCTCCTTTGACAAGAGCTAAAACAAAGCAGTTATAAGAAAGTGGATAAAAACTCAGTTCACAAGAAAAATACAGAAACCTGTTCCCAAAAGCAGGTTTATGGAGGTTTCTGAATAACTTTGTTTGGTAAAACCTGGACATTTTTATTTCAATTTTTTCCAGTCCTATGGGTGCCAATGAAACAGTAAACATATTCTCGAAATATCTCAGAGCAGGGTTTCTGGGACTCTGTTCAGTCTCATGCTTATGCGGATGTCTTTGATTGTGAATTAACCATGACTAAGAGCTGGGATTAATGCAAAGTAGAGAGAACCGGGAGGATAAGCAAGAGGCTCACTCACCTCCTGAATGGCTGTCATCACGACGTGCTGGACAGATTCCTCAAGTGTCATTATCTGCCGGATTTGCTCTGTGTTTTGCAGAAGACAACAGTGAGGCAGTGAAGGTGCAGCCAAATGCAGATTAACACAAATACATCAAACCAGCACTGCATCTCACAGTATTTTCACAGACCCCACGCTAATAAAGCTATTTTTTTAAATAACACATTATCAGTTTTTCTTCCAAATTGTAGTTTGGAACATGATCTTTAAATTGAGGTAAAACATGTGCATAGTTTATCAACTTGTGATGTTCAGACCCTGACTGATAGCAAGAACCATGTGATTTGACTTTGAGCTAATCCCTTGTGTTATTTTCACAGATGACTGCATCTACTTGGTTTTCTTTTTTCTTCTTTTACAGCATACAATTTTACCTTGTTTCTTCTCACAACTGACAGCACAGCCCAGTACGAGCTGTACCAGCTTCCCCAGCTCAGTGACATCTCCCATCTCTCCTATAAGGTTCACATCTGGCAAGTGCTCATCTGACACCTGGTGACCGAGCACCTGTTCATGGAGAGTAAGGTGAGACAGTGGGATTGAGTCTTGAATAAATTTTATAGTGTACTAGAAGTGGCAACGATAGTAAAAAAAAAAAAAAAATCTTACATCATGATAATACTCCAGCATGCTCTTGAGAATCTTTTTCAAGTTGCTGACCTGAAAGAATGAGACAAATCAGAATTACAACCTTGAACTTCATTTTAATCAGGGAAAAAGAAGTAAAAAAATTAAGCCTAAACATCTTGGTCATTCTTGGTAACCGTAGGGTATTCTGTCATATCCCGCTGTTTCACAAATTACCTTGAGGCGCCAGTTGGCCCCGCTCTCCTCCTTGATCCTGCCCAGCCATGTCTCATTAAACCAAGAGGGGTCTCTGTTAATGAGAGCACAAGAGAACTCTGTTGAGGACAAGGACGACACATCTCTGGACATCAAGATTCACAGGAGGCCACAGGGCATCGAGGCTAAGCACAGTGACATTTGAGTACAGCAGTTAATTAAAGTCACATGTCGCATGTGGTAATAATGCTATGTAGTGAAATAACAACAATCTTAAGCACTGGGTTGAAAATTAAAGTGACGTTAAAATACAAGGAACGTTTGCTTTGATCCTAAAACAGTTATGTCAGCTTTTTACCTGTAGTGGTTTTGAACACACATGTCCCATAAAAATCACACCTCTGTTTAAAAAAATCTGACATCATGAGTCATGTTTTCATTTAGTTTGCATAGATAATGGCCTTGTGCAATCCAAAGGGCAATAAACAGATAAGCAAATCTCAGTGAGTTGGTTCTGAATGAAGCCATTTCTTCTGAGTTTATGTTGTACACTTATACTATCAAAACAAAACAATAATAATAAATACTTGTGCATATGTGTGCCCTTACATTCTGTGCAGCACATGTGCAATGGCCACTCCACTTGTTAGGTCGTGCTTGCTGTTGCATGATGGCACCTGAAATGTCTGTAACTGAGAATAAAGACAATAAGAATTAGTCATTACAGAAGCAACTTTTATTTGATGCACAAAAGTATTTTTTATAAAACTTTTACACTAAACTGGACCAAACTTATAACTGCTGATCAATGTGTTACATATGTGTGTAATATATACATAAAAGCCCTTCTTAACATTATTGATTGATCTGTCCATCATTTTTCTCAATTAATCAATTACTTTTTTTTGCCCATAAAAGCTCAAAATGTTGGAAAATGTTGATCACCCTTTCCTGAATCATTTCATGTCAAGGACCCCAGACCACCAGTTTGTCATAAGGAATCTGCTCTAATCTTTTATTTGGTCTTTCATTTTGTATCTTTCATTTACATACATTACTTTACTTTTAGTTCGAAGATAAAGTCTTCATAGTCAATCAATGATCAAACAATGATCTGGGGACCCCCTAGGACTGACTCAAGAAACCCTGTAGGTCCGCGGACCGCAGTTTGAAAATCACTGTCCAAAAAGCAACATCCTTAAATATCTTGTTTTGTCCACAGTCCAAAGAAATTCAGTGAACTGTGATGGAGGATTGAAGAAACCACATTTGAGAAGCCGAAATCAGAGACACTGGGCATTTGTCTGTTAAATTATGACTCAAAACAATTGATTATCAAAATAGTTTTCAATTAATTTAATAGTTGATATCTAATCGATTAATCAGTTAATGGCTGCAGCTATACTGACGAATAAATAAGGTAAATAACTGTCTAAAACAAATTCAGTCTTTATAAACACTAAATTAATATGATCTGAACAAAATAAACGATCATTTCTAAGCAGTTTTGAGGGATTACAGTCCTACTTAGCAAGCTATTAATACTAGTTGGTTTCTTAGTTTAGACCTATACTTGCCATACCGTAAGTAAGTGCCAAACAGGTGGATTTTCCCTGGGCTGCAGAAGTTACTATGTTAGTTGGATAACATAACATTACTCCACAAGTCTCTCTCAACTTACACTTAGGTATTTGGGTTTGTTTATCTGCTAGGTTGTTCAATTTTTGCTGACACAGCAGTCAGTTTAGTCCAGATAACAAGGTGAAACACAGACCACCGAGAGCAAACTTCCAATGTGTTTACCTAAGCTAGTTAGCTTGGCTAGCTTAGCGATAGTTAGCTTCCAAACACACAACTTTACACCTGCTTGCTGCACACACGTTAACCTATTTAGCTCACAAAGTAGTTATTTATCAATTATGGGGGGCTTTTGCTGACAAAAGCAACGTTATTTTCCTCTTACTTTGCCAACACCTGCTGTCACCTGTTAGCCGGGGCGGTTAGCCTGGCTAACATGAAACTTACCCAGGTTAACAGTGAATCACACAGCTCTGCTTTGTCCAGACTCATGGTGCTGTGCCCGGTCAAACACACAGCAGCTCACTCAAAGGAGATAGATTTTACTATCGAGACTTTATTTTCCCACGAAGTTTGTCACTCACTCCTCCTGACACTTTCCTTCCACGTCAGTCATGTCCAGCCATGGCCTCCTGCTGCTCCTGCTGCTCCTGCCCCCTTTGCGTTTCAGCTCCTGTTATCCAAGCGAGCTTCCGTATTAAGAGCGTTCCCATGGAAACGGATTATGTTGCGGGTCAGCTTGTCTGGTCATGGTGAATAATAATAATGATGATGATGATAATAATAGCCTTCTGTCTTTTTAAGCTCTTATAATCACGTTGGCTTAAATGCTGGAAAAAAATAATTTCATACCAATTTACCCGCTTTTTAACCAGGAAAACCTTATTCAGATGACAAATCTCTGGCCAAGATAGGCCGCTATTACAATGAATAACAGACAAACCTAAAATAGATAACACAACAAATCCCACAAAAACAGAATTAAAGTGAAATGCGATTATAAAATCAGAAATATCATTTTGAATACAATAATGTAGGGGTGACCAGGGGCAATTGTAACATTTTTTTTAAAACATTGTCTTTCATAACTCACAGACTGTGTGTATAGACTAGTCCTCTTCTGAGAAACATATGTATGTGGTGCACAAATTGATAGTACACACTGATCTATTTTCACTACAAGGACAATATTGACTGTAATATTGAATTTAATGCAAAAAGTCAGAGTATTACAATCGCCCTATTGGTGAAACAGCGGTTGGGGGTGATTTTAACACTTAAAAATAATCATATTAAGCCAGTGTATCTCAAATAAAAGCACACCTCAATGTAATCCCAAATGTGTTCTTTGGTTTGGTTCAAATTCTTTTAGATGTCAGGCATTGTATGCATTCAGAGCAAAAGTCTATGTCTACTTTTAGGCAACAGTTCTGGTGGTAACTAGATTTTAATTATTTGAACAGAGTTAAAGGTAATTTTACATTTAGATTTGGTGAAATGTGTTTATTTTCTGACAGAAAGTATGTCAAGACAAACAAGGTGCTTACACTGGGCCATGTGTCTCAGGGGGGCAATTGACCCCTCCTTTGTCCCACCCCTTTTTTGTTCTGTGCTCCAATAACAGTTGAGCAAACATGGTACCTCAGTCAGCCTTCTCCTTTTTCGGTAATAGTGACATAGAGTCAAGTTAGCTGTTGTTCATTTTTAACCAATAACCTACAGATCAAATTGATGTAAGTATACATTTGCAGTCATCCAAACTTCAGACAGCAGAAGAAAAACACCATACATCCAAAAAGTTACTTTCATACCTCAATATCTTATCAAAAGTAAAAATTCTGCTGATCATAAAATTATCCTGTTCCTTTTCCACAGAAAGAATCCTACTGATCATATTCAGAGTAAGTGTCATCAATCTCTAGCTTGTTTTAGATTGGAAGAATTGGTTGTGTTACACTTGCCCCCTGTTACAATTGCCAACAATTCCCCTACAAGATTTAATTCTAAATCAACCCAAATGGCATCAATCTAAGAGCTATCCAAAAAATTACTGAGACCCACCAACAACAATACTTGCTAATAATGCATTAAATATATATATAATATATAAAAAATCATTAGTCAGTGGAGAGAGCACCAGACAAAGTGGAAATATATCAAAACTAGTGGTACACTTGAAAATTATACAGTATATTTAAAAAAATACCTGCCACCTTCTCATCTCAGTAGAAAGACAGAAAAGTAGTTATATGCTGCTATTCAGTTACTTTTTTTTAATTTAAGGAAGAAAATCCTAAAAATGAACAGTGGCCAATATATCTATTGAAGTCCCCGTTGTTGTCAAAGTTCCTTAAAGCACCACTGGATGGCTCTAGTTAACAAACAGCTATAGAAAACAGCAACGCACAACTGGCTGCTCCAGTGTGAGCTACACTGCCCATGACAGGTGTTTTGTAAAAACTTTCTAATGAGACATGCTCTCTGAGTAGCCAAAGCTTTAAAATGGGTAATATAAATCCATTTTTTAGTTTACATTTGGCATTTTGTAATTTCTCATGTGACAATTTCTGTGATATAATGCTCGCCTCCAGAGTGGACAGACACTGACCAGCTCACACTGGTTTGTGATTTACAACTTTGGAAAAAAAAAAAATTAGCAGGTTCCTGTCAGAAGCCTCTGTCATATCATTAACATGCTGTCACACACGTACTCCCTTTCTTTGGTAATCTGCATATCTGCCTGTCTACACGTCTCCTTCCTGCGTTCTTTGTCATAAATCAAACTACAGCGACCAATCACAAAACACTGCTCACTGCTTCCTGTTTGCTTTGGCAAACCCAACAGTGACTGAGTACCACAGTCCACAGTAACGCTGAACACCTGCATAAAGTGGCAGATCTGCTATTCTTCCCATTCAAAACCAGTTTGGTCACAAGACCACTGCCTTACATCTGGCTTTACCATATTTGTCTGGACAGACTTCCTGTTTTTCTAGATGGTTTTCTAGCTAGAGGAATGCACATGTTTACCCACTGGCTGTTATTATAATCACACCTACTCCTCTTATCTTTCACTTGATTATATTTGAACTTCAATTATCATTCCATTTAGTTTTTATTTGTTTTGACATGGATGTTTAGCATGCCAGTGGAAAAACAGTTTTTAATTGAGGATTTAAAATCACTTGCTCCTGTTCAATAAGGGCAGTTGTGTTTACAGTGTGTTTGCTTCAAGGGAGGAAAAGGGGTCTCAAGTTGAGTAACCCCAGTCTGGATTAAGACACCTGGGAGGAAGTGAGGTTCATGACTCGGGGGGGCTCAGCAGAGAAGTTAGTCACCCACTGAGGGATAGGTCAGGGCTGACTAATGCTTGAGTGGAAGGAGGTGTGGTAGGGGCTCTGGCGAGGCAAGGCTTGAGCGGAGGCTGACTATTTTTGGCCAGCTCCTCTTCCTCCACGCTAATTCCTCTTTTCACCCGTTCTCTCTTTCCTTATTCCCCAGATGTGTTTCCTTCCTGAAAGTCAAAAGGCTTTACTTCTCCTCTTTTCCAACCCCACACTGACGCACTTGCATCCCTCTGGGGGGAACTAGAAGGGTGGAGGTGGGAGGGCCAGCAGCTAAGATTGAGTAATTATTCCTTTTTTTGAAGCTTGTGGTTTTCTTGTTTGGAAAAAACGGGGATAGTTCCTTTTTTCAAAATTCTTTAAGTGCAAAGTGCAAACGACCTACTGCAGTCTCAGAAACAGTTTTTGTGAAATTCTTCTGAATATTAGAAAACTACATGTTTATTGCTTAATGTTACCTCACTTGGATGTTTGAATTTCACCATGCAAAATGATGCATCTGCAGAATTTGACATTCATCTGCTGGAGGGGGACAGTTTCTCTGAACTCACCTTAAACCTGAGTTTAATATGTGCATGTATCAGTATGGTTTTGTCACATCAAAAGTTCAATGTGCAAGTTGATCCAGTATTGGATTAGACAAGTTTCAGCACTGTTTTCTTTTTTGTTTGTTTTTGGCGATGGTTTACAAGTGTTCAGGGCAAGTGTTTACTGGCTGCATTTCCTCATTGAACTGTTTGTCCACATATTACTACACATGCAGTGCTGACAGGGGGAAGAGGAAGAAAAGAGGGGAGCGGAAGAAGGAGTTGAGAGGAGGAGAGGAGAGGAAGAGAGATTGTCTGACAAATGACATTTGAAGGTTTTGCAAATGGCATGAAAATAAATAAGTATTTGTTCATAATACTGTCGTCATTGAGGCAGTGGACCAAATGTGGCAAGTGTGCGTATTAATGAAGTGGCTTGGTCGAGGTTTAGTAGAAGCTGACATTTGGAACCAGTACTGAATCGTGTCTGATCCCACAGAGGGACAGAAAGGGGCCAGCTATGGCCGTACAGTTGGCTGAGATATGTCTATGTCATGAAGCTTCCAGATCTGAGTATCCTGTGGCCCATAATTCATTGCTGTAAGTGGGCTGTGTGGACTCGGCAGAACCCTTGAGCATGTTCTTGATAAAATCCTTGGAATATAAAATGGTTCTTGGTGCAGCCCCTTGAGTGTGTTCTTGATAAATCCCTTAGAATAAAAAAAAAGTTTTCAGTAGAACCCCCTAGGTGGGTTCTAGATGAAGCCCTTGGAATGTAAAGAGGCTTTTGTTAAAACCCCTGGGTGGGTTCTTGTTAGCTCCCTCAGAAAGTGAAAAGTAGAACCATTACATCATAGGGCGTTCAGGGTGAAACCTTTCACAGATGGTTCTACATAAAACTCTTAATGTTGGGTTCTATCTAGAGAACAAAAAAGCGTTCTCATATGGGGAAAGGGTGAAGAACCCTTTGTGGTTCTAGTTAGCAACTTTATTTCTAAGCGTGAGCGTGCGTGAGTGTCTTAAAACATGTGTGGAAGGGGAAGTACTTTTGTCCCCTCTGTCCTTATTTTCAGGTTACAGTTCAGCTGTGAAAGTCGCTAACAGACTGTGAGAAACTAACGCCTAAAATGTTCCCCCATGCCTACATATGAATGAATGATGTAGTGTGGAGAGACAAAGAACACGCTGCACCTTTAAATGAAAGAATGCCAACAATGTGCGGCTGTGCCCAGGCATTTGGAGCTGGAATGTGTTGGAAAGCTGGCAGCGTTTTTTCCCCCTACAGCTTTCCCAGGTGTTACAGGGAAAAGAAAACAACAAAACCGCGGAGCAGAGATGGACAGGCCACGATTAAAATAGAGGGCGTGGAGGTGGAGGTGACAAACACCCAGGAGTCTGATCAGAAAGCCCCTTTCTAGACATGAAGTCACCCCTACGTGCTGTCAAGACATGTGAAACGCAGGAGTGAAAAAAAAGTGAGATTTATAGCCCTGTCTCCTCCCTCACTATTGAACCATGGGTTTATGTGTTTGTAAGGGCAAGCGGTCGATATAGGCTCACCTCTGGAACCTGGAAGGGAGTGTCCATTTTAAAACATATACACATGGATACAGACATTGTTGACCCATAGGAGGGGTGTCTGCCTCTAAAAACCAGTTCTGAATTATAGCACGTGTCAGACAGCATATACAGTCAGTTAGTTCAGCGTTTCTCTGGTGACTCAGTGATTGTTGTGTCTGTGACACTTAACAACAGAAAAGTTTTACTCATGTTATGTAACAGGCACTAAATGACCCTCATACTTATTGATCTAAATCTTAATATGACTCATGGCAGCAGCAGAAGCAGCAGCAGTCAAACCCCACTCTGTTCTTTTCAGGCTTGACCCACTGTTACATCAAACCAGAGGCCCAGGATGAGGAGGAGGAGGAAGTGGAGGAGGAAGTGGAGGAGGAGGGATAAACTGTGATGTGGGAGCAGGCACCCCCAACACAATCAAGAAGGCTTGGGGAGTAACATGATAACATGTAACAGGATTACGTAATTAGGATACAAAAAATATAACTTTATTTTATTACAGTTACCAAATAAATAAATAAATAAATAAAAAATGTAACAAGCCCAATGGCAGATCAAAACCAGGCCCAAACCAGCCCAACGAACGATAAAACCTGCACAGGCAGGCTGAGGCCATAGGCATGTTTAAGTGGGTGTGTATGTGACATGTGCCAGGCTTGTGTGTGTGCATGAAGACCTGGAGTCAGTTTGATAGGATTTAGGTATTGATCATTTCATTTCAAATATGGATGTGTGTTTATAGATATTAATGTAATTTACATGCAAAAAGGTCCACCCAACCAGCTACACAGACCAACTTCTAATGTTAGCCATACAGAAAACCAGTCAGTTAGCTAACCTGCTGCTACGCTGCTACTACTACTACTGAAAAATATCTGTGGACCAGGATGGAGTGTGGGTGAGAACACAAGCCACAGAATAAGTTTATATCAGTTAACTTGAAGTTTGAGTGTGAAGCGTGAATAGCGACTTAACGGAGTACATTTAAATATGCAACGTGCCTTTGGGCACAGCAAAGGAAGGAACAGCTGGACGAACAATTGATAATCAATAATTGTATGTGAATACACTTTTAAATTAACCCCGACAACCCATTATTATCTACAGAACAGGTGTGCTCTCCTCTCTAAAAGGTTACTCTCGCTACACAAACAAGCAGTGATTTAGTTCTTGTTTGTGTTTTTGATAAGCCCCTATCTCAGTCTCCGCCTCTCTCCATGTCTTGCTTTCTGTTTTGATGCCTCACCCTCTCTTTCTCTCTCTCTCTCTCTCTCTCTCTCACACACACACACAAACAGGCAGCACATGGCCAGCCCGAGTGAGTCACAGTGGTCTGGCAACAAGTGCCTCTTCTCAGGGAGAGTCCCTCCATGTGTCCTTGTGATTAGGGCCAATCCCCTTGAGTGTATCAGGTGCACTACTCCTCTGGGCAACGTGAGACTTCAATTGTCTCCAAGTTCACAATAAAAATGAGCTTGTGTCAGGCTATACAAATTTCCTCAGATATGAAAGATTTTTAACATCTAAAACTTTGTGAAAAACAACAGACGGCAGTTGTAGTTTCGTTCCATGTTGTTTTGACGCAGTTTTGACATGACGCTCGTGCATCTATGAATAGAAGTATTGAAGTGTATTTTATGAGATGTTGGGACTGGAAGATGCAATTACTTGGATGTCTCGCTGACATGGACTCAAAGACAGTCTGCAGAGGTCGACCTGCCCAAGAGCAACAGTATGATGGGAAAGGCTGCCTATTAAAATTTTCAATTAAAACATTTAAAACATAAAAAAAAAAAAACGTACTCTTTCAAAACTATCAAAAAATCAAGATTGATCCCTATGCGGAGGGCACTTTTGAAGAAGCACTATGTAACAATCGTGCATCCAGAAATGAGGACAAGAGTCCAAATAGAGAATTGGAGCCATAGTCTTTATATTAAATAGAATGAAAAGCCATTTTAATATATGATCTATGTTCCAAGCGAGTTGTTATCCCCTGCCCCCTCCTCCCCAGACTCAAGGAAGCTCAGACAGGCTGCAGGAGCACAAGATGAGCACAACATTGTAATTTGACAATGACAAGTGAAGACGAGTCCTAGCCTGTGAGTTGATCGGCTGTTTATAAATGTCAATTGTCTGTCGATGTAAAGCTAAGCCTGTAATCCAGAAAACAAAAGCCTACTGCTCTGAAAATACTCTAGAGTTTGAGTTCAGTTACTGCTACCTGACTGCGTGCCAGGCTCCATCAACATTTTGCTCAGTTTAACCGTTATAAACATTCTAAAAGATTATCAATGATTTGTTACAACTCATAGACACTTAGTCATATGATGAACATGCAGCCTTAGTTTGAACTCTAACTAACATGAAACAGGCAAACAATAGAATGATATATCATGGTCATTTTGTGATTTATTACAGATATACATAACAGATTTAGAAGTGCAAAAGATGCTAATTAATTTCCGTTTTTTATGACTCATTCCTCTCATTCCTGCAGCACTCAATTTTACAACAGTCACTGGTGCTTTGAGCTAAATGATAACATTAGCATACTACCATTACAATACGAACATGCTACTTTTTTACCAGGTATTTTTTACCTTGTCAGCCATCTTAGTTAAGAGTGTCACATCTTATGGTAATCCATCCAATACTTGTTCACTTAAAGCCACAAATTTGAGTCATTAGACTTCATCCTCTGGGAACATGAATGTATGTGCCAATTTTTGTGCCAGTCTGCATAATATTTCTCAAGATATTTTGCTAAAAGCCAAAAATGTCAACCTGCTGCTGTCACTAGAATTAAGGTCAGGGGGTCACAAAAGTCAAAGGGATTCATCATTTGTGGACCATGAATGTCTCTCCAAAATGACAACCCATCCATCTAACTTCACCATATGCAGAGCTGGCATGGCTAAGAATAAACAGTATGATCTTTTCTGTTTGGCTGAAATCCTCTTTAATATTGTCTGTGTTGGTGGCACACGTGTCTTCAGCTGCTTGACTTGTTCAGATAGTGCTGAGAGGAGGTAGAAAAGTTGATGTTCTATACAATAAAATCAACTTTTTCACTGTAGGAACTGCTCACTTTTTATACCGTACAAGCACTTTATGGCCTGCTAGTACGTATTTATGTTTATTTTATTACCATATAATGAGTGCAGTTCATATTGCTGTCATCGGTGGCATCAAGTACTATATAATATCTGTAAGTATCACCTCTTAAAGTGTGGCTTAAAGGAGTTTGAATATTATTTAGTGGTCATGAATGCAATAATTACTGTGCAGAGCTAACAACAGGTTAGTTGCACACTACTTAAGCCTGCTCCTCCCAGCACATGTTCACAAACCAGCAAACACACCTCACACACCCACGATCGACGGTAACAATAGAGGAGCGTGCAGTAAACTCCACCTCGTGGACACAAGCCAGGTGTATCTCTGCTCCACCCTGTTTGCCTTTTCAGAAACACACTACACACCCTTTGCCAGAATACTGTGTCCTACAGCGGTGCTGTATGTCTAACAGGACTTGGTGGCAAGGTCACGCTGCCGGTGGCTGGCTGGATTGACGCTGACAGGGTGTGTGGTTAACAAGACTGGGCCTGCTAGAGGGCCTGTTATCCCAGTAAAGTGAGCAATAAATGTCAATACTGCAGAGAATGAGAGAATTTATTGCTAAGGTAGTGCTAACTGTCGGGTTCCTGGTCTGTGGATGCGAGTATTAAAAGATAAAAGTTTACGTTTTTTCAAGTCCCGTCTTGAACTCAAATTCCCATACATACACAAGGGTGTGTCCAGACTTTTTGACTGGGGTGGCTCAAGAAGGGCACTGCTTAGGGGTGGCATGAAGTAAGTGCTATTTGTAATACTTTAATAAAAGCATTATTTTTTATCATTTCTAATGTCTACTCTAATTACTAATGTTACAGATACTTGCAGGCTTTTGCATTCCTGTGCTTAAATTTTTATTTAAAAGATCAATAGTACCAATCACCCCATACCAGAGTGACACCATACAAATATAATATTAAGTTCCCAAACTTTATTATTTAACTCCAAAAAGAACTTGTACCTCCATTGTACCTCTTTCCTTCCTTGGGCTGTGAGACTCCACCATGAAAAAATTAAATTAGTTTTTATTCATCCATTTGCTGTATATAGATTTTTTTTTGGGTGTGTTTGTTGTTTTTGTTGAGTAAAATCAAGGGAACTACAACTGGCATCTCATTATACAACCCGGTGCTGCAGAAGGAATCTTAAAGTACATTTACAACAAAGTTAAAAATGGGCTAAATATACAAGAAAACAATGCATATTCAAAAATACTCCTCAAACAACTGGTTGAAACTAAGGTCCCGCCTCTCACTGGACAGACAACCAATTATATGTGAGAATACTGGGATAATGGAGGTGTACTTGAGATGGCCAATCAGATTTCAGGGGTGGCCAGTGCCACTCTTGGCCCCCTCTCTGGAAACGCCCCTGTACATACACTGAAAGAGTTATTGTTCTCTGAAATTATTCCCTCTCTCCTTACTGGCCCTGAAAAGTCTGTTTCTAATGTGATGGAGGACAAAATCATGTCATCATCTGACCCCATTTACACCTGATATTAAAATGCAATCTGTTATACACATGAGGAAAAATGCGAGGTAGGTACGGATACAGGTACAGATAGTTTTAGCTAAAATAAAATATAAGTTGTTCAAATTTACTGAGCATGCAAGCGAGAAGGCATGAAAGCACCAAAAGATGTGTTATTTCCCAGAAATGTGTGAAAAATGAAATCAATACGGGTGGGAAATGAATGATACACAGTAAGAAATAACTGTGTGTGAAGGTGTGTGTTGCATTCATCTGTGCAGCTGATCTGCTGTTAACAAGGCATATAATTTATCCAGACACACAGCCTACACACTGGTACTACAGCTACAACAAATGGACAATATTTTTTAAACAAAGAAAGGAATAACTTAAAGCTACTACAAGGAGTTTTTAACTGGTTATGAAACAGACTCAATTTAATACTGATGAAGGTGAAGATTGGCTTTTTTTTTTTTTAGCAAGTTAAAAAGAAGCAGGAGGAGATTTTTTTTTATTTAGATTAGATGTGTTTAGATTTTTGTTGCCAGATTTAGTCATTATTACAGTAGAAACAGAAAATATTAAAGTGCCATAGTACCTTTAATGTTTTTGCTGAATTTGCAAAAGAGAACAAATAATTAAACATTTGTTGTAGTATTTGTTCACAAAGTTCATAGACTTCCTCTCAACTCAACAACTCACAAAACTCTGCAACTTTTTAAGTGAGTTTGAGCTAATTTGCTTATTTGCCACCACAAATGACTGTCATGCAGGTTTTGCTCTGGTGAACAGCGATCCGATCTCTCTCTCACAATAACGACAATGCATTAAAAATAACAGGTGTAAACTCAAAGGCAAGATTAGTTCGTTGATGATCCGGAGGATGTATCTGGATTCAGATCTCCTTTTAATATCAGATGTCAGTGGAATCATGTTAGGAAAGGATCTCTTTAGAGCCAGCAGACATTTGGAACAATTACAGTCACATAACTTTTAATGCACACATGCATGTGTGAGTGTGAATTAAGATACATGTGAAAAAATGTGAACATATTCTGTAACTACCACCGATAGCAGTGATCTCAAATACCACAGTTCTTGACCGTTTGCTGGGTGTGAGACCAGATTCTCACAGACTGTCAACATGCCAAAAAAACTCAACCACACCTTCAACCTTGCACAACTTCCCTATTCTTTTGGTGTGCACACTCTCAAACACGCAAACACACCCACACATCTTCACCCTTCAATCCCTCGCTCACGTTTCTGCAGCTAGCCTGGGTTAATTGATGCCCTTCCCTAACAGCCTAAATTACACAGCCAGGCTTTGAGGGCAGAGAGTGGGTTGTCAACAAGTGTGGCCTGAGTGAAGCCGCGGCCCTTCACCCAGAGTGACACTCCACCTGACTCAGCAGCACACAGGCACTGTTTACTGGACCTGTCCACCGCAATCAACACGCCTGCATCTGGCCTGACTGTAATTCCACCATTAACCTCGTCACTGCCAGGAGATGGGAGACCGGGGGAGGGGGAGGAGGCCCATCTCCTTCCCTCTTTTGTCCTTTCACATCCACATCAGAAGAGTGCATCCAGTTGGACATGTGAGGAAATAAATTAGGCTCACACGCACAGTGCAAACACTTAATCATGCAAACACACAGTGGAAGCATCTGCATAAATTATTCTGCTAGAATGTTAAATGAAGTGCATTACATCTCACTGGCTGCACATAATGCACAGCAAATTAAATTAAAATTCAATATTCCAATTACAGACAAAATGAAAATGAAAATGAAAGCTGTATTTAGGCCTCCATATACAGTATTATACTATATTGCGAAGCATAAACCCTGCAGAAAACAAAAAAGCTAAATGTTCACGTTTGCATTATTTGTTCTTACTGTGTTTACATGATTTAGGGAAAACATTAATGAAATATCTATGCATGAATTATAAAACCAGCGAAAACCACTGATAAGGATCAAAAGTTTGGGACAAATTGTTCCTACAGAAATGCTACTTAAATAACTCGCTTATAGTCGAGTCTGCTTACAGTGTTCATTTTGGGTCTTTTCGTGCATGAAAGAAGAATTTAAAACTATAGTAATTCTGTTAATTTCCTTTACTCCCATGATAAACTTAGATGGCAAAAATGACAAACTGCCAAAACAATCTCATGAGGTGCAGTGGTGAGACAACAGTAAATTACATTTATATGCAGTATTGCAGTATTATAGTGTATTTAAATTACACACAGTGCACACAGACAGTACACACACAGTACAGTAATTTGAAGGATTAAAAATCAGTAAACGGCTAAGCCATCCATTTAGATGAATGGATAATCTGCATGATAAATAAAGATGATGATGATATTTGAATAAATGAAAGTTATCTCTATGTGTAATTTCCAGTGAGAAACATGCTGTCTTCACTAAGAGACTATTTTTACTTTTGGATATAAAATATCATCACCTCATGATTTTATTGTATTTCATATTTGTGTGCATTTTTGCGAGTTAAAGCCAAAAATGTGTTAAGTGGGGTCACAGTGACCTTGACCTTTTACCGCCAAAATTTAATCAGTTCATCCTTGACTCTATGTGGTCATTTGTGCCAAGTTTGAAGACAATCAAGACATTCTTGAGATATCTCACTGACAAGAATTGGATGACCTGAAAACAATGCCTCTGGCCCATGAAGTATGTACACACATGTGCAAATGAATTCACCGTTTGTCATATCTACTTTAATATTACAGTATCTTACAGTTTCTTACATTCCTGTATTTGAAATATGTATTCACCTTTCAAAAATGAAAAGTAGGCTACATGCAAGAGAAAACAATGCACATTTAAAAATATTCAAACAGTTGGTTCAAACTAAGGCCCCACCTGTCAATGGACAGATAACCAATCATACTTGAGGATAATGGGGTGACACTTGCAATGGCCAATAAGATATCAGTTGTGGCCAGTGCCCCCTTACGCCCCCATCTAGAAACGCTCCTGTTCTGGCCACAGCTGTTGTTCATGTGGAGGCATAAAAAAAGAATGTTCAAGAATTCTGAATCACAGAAATTCTTCAGCACACAGTCATGAATGTGCTCAAAAAATCAGGCTGATGAGTCCAGTTGTTAGCTACAATTAGCTGCGTACCAGCTTCAGATCCATTGATCGATCACATGCAAGTGATCGCATGATAATAATCCGAGGTTTCTACTGTATCTCATATTTATTTTATTTCTTAGATTTAGAAAAACTGTGCAGCTTTCTCTCTGATGTGGTTTTGTACTGCCTGTTTCTTCACATGTATCTGCACTGTGCTGGTGGCCCACTTGTTGCTCACCCATCTGTTTTCAGCATTGTCAGCATAAAACTAGTGCGGACAGTCCAACTGAGACTGATCCATCCAGACAACCAGCTCTAGTGACTGATGTGGACACAGGTGAACTAACTGTCCCTTCATCTCACACACACACACCAGTGATGGAAGGGCTGCTCCGCTGACTGACACGCCATGAAACACAGCCGGCTGGTGACCTGAAAGAGTGAAAGCTGCTGACCCCACAGTTTGTCTCATTTCTAAAGAATCCATCATCCAGTGTGAACCCGCGATGAGCTTGTCACGTCTCTGATCTCCGTTTAGCAAAACCCAGGCGGCGATTGAGAAGCTCTGTTGGATTCTGAGCACAAACTCAAAGCCTCTTTGAAGTGGCGATAGCTATCACAAGGTCAACACACATTAAAAGGTATGTAACTGTCACACGCTGCTTCTACAAAGAGATAGATACACAAAGAAGAAGTGATAGCACCTGTGGTTTTGGAGGTAATTACAGGAGAGTGACTAAAAGTTCAGTTTGAAAGGTGTTTGAAAAGGAAGTTGTCACGTAGGATTAGAACCTTGTTGAAGCAATAACTCCCATGACCTTTCAACTCATGCTGCAGGGTCAGCCTGAATTCTTCTCTGCACAGTGCCTGCAGCGCTGCTCTCCCTAACCACAGAGAGCCGGATGATCTCACTCCCACTCTCAGCTCGCAGTTACTGCTATCTGTGGGAATAACATTCCTGTAATCATCCTGGATTTTATTCTATTCGCTGATGAAATTTTAAATTGCAACAAACATGAGAAATTCAGTGAGGTTCAAAAGTTCAATATAAAAGTCAATGGTTTATTTCAGATTGTAATGCAAATAACTTTATTTACACCTATGCTATTATACTACTAATTACTTATTTAAACTTTATGCAACTTTTACATTTACATTTGTGCTGCTGCTACTTTTTGCACAGTCTTTTTGATATTTTTATTGTATATTTTAGACAAAATATATAACATATATTGTAATTGTATCTAGTGTTCCTCATTACTTTATTTGTGTTCTTTTTCTTGACTTTTTATATGCATGTTTATTGTTTAACTGCATTCAGAGCAGAAGGCAAAGGAACAATTTCACTGTACAGGGAAACTTGCTTTAATTGTGCATATGACAATAAACACTATGATTTAACTTGAGGAGAGGAGAGAGACATTCCTATGCATATAATTTTAAAAAAGTAAATATTTTTTGTTGCAATTATTAATCTTTATCCTCAGGTTCTGGTTATAAATGTATATAGAGCCCAACAGTGTCCAATAAATAACATTATTAAATAATTCAAGAAAATTATAAATTAAATTATCATCAAATGTTATTTCATCATTCCTTAACCATAGGTTAACCACAACCATTTTAAGGTATTGGAGTTCATTTTAATTTCATTATAGTCATTTATTCCAAAAAGCCCTTTTTAAAATCCATCCATTTTTGAACAGCATTTTTCACTTTTCAATGTTATCTAATAATCATGTAAATGGAGTAACACATTACCCTAATTACCCAGCCAGGTGTCTCACAAAGCTGGGTTATGAGGTTTGAGTACTGTACCGAAAGTGTTTGGGGGCAACGTAGCTTTAGATTATTACTCAGCATCAAAGTGAAGAGCCAGTGTTAGTAGCGTTAGCTAGTTCCTGTTAGAGCCCAGAGTAACCACAAAGAAGGTCTCTGTGTCTCTGTTTGTCCTTGAGAGTTGTTTGTCTTTCATTGAGTAACAGTCTTCAGATTGAAAACACTGCTGAGGAAACTCTGAAGTAACGAGCTAATGTTAGCACGTTAGCTTCTGCCACTGTCTCTTGACTTTGAAAGTGAGTACTGAATTAAGCTCACAGATAACTGGTTGCTAGCACGTGCAGCCTTGTTAAACCACGTAAATTGAAGGAGATACTATTTTATGTGTCTTTATGTGTTTATTTACATCAGCGGCTCGTTATTTGTTTCAGAGTTACTTTGGCATTGTTGCTGCTCTCAGTAACAAGAGCTAACTGGCCAAATCTGGTTGCAGTCACTTTAGCAACCAGTAAACCTATTTTTCCATAAGGAAACTCCATAGACAACCCAGTGCTATATTCCCTGATGGTCGCAGAGCCAACAAGTGTCCATTAAGAACCAGTGTAATAAATGACGAAGCTGAGCAGCTGGAGGACATCAGAGGGGGGACCAGAAAATGTTTTCTCCATAAAATGTGATTCAGTCTCACCAAAATCTAATCTGATGTTATGGCAGTGTGATTAGCGAGAAAGTGTTTCATTAGACGCAAATTTAGTGACGACCCTGACTGCAGGATGAGTCATTGACAATTTCAAATTGTTTTGCAGGAAAAGGCTAACACGGAAATGCCTTTAAAAATACCAGAGAATATCCTCAAAACAAGCTTTTTTTTTTGTCATTGTTGGTCCAGCAACTGGCATATAAGTGAGTATAAGGCAACACACATGATAAAAACACTCAGACATGAATTTTACCCTTATGAGAACTTTAGGATTTGCTGGTTCAGTCTGAAGACAGGCCCCACCCTGAGAGGTAGACTGGATGGGTGTATGACATCGCTATGACATCATCTAAAACAGCTGGTGGGAAACAAAACATCAGTGAAACAGCAAGGATCCTGAAGGAACACCACACAACAAGGTTCAAAGGTCATCAGGAGTCAGTGGACGGACAGAGATCAAGCCACCCACATCTGAGGCCTCTTGTTATCATGACTGAAGTGCCTTAAGATGAAGTTCAAAGCTCTGATAAAACTACAGTTCAGTTTATTTTGTCAAATACTGTCTGAAAATTGCAAGTTGCACATAGGTGCATTAATAATGAGGTGTTGCTCTTACTGTGATACACACCCATGTAGGTAACATACCTTAAAAATCACCATTTAACTACTGTGTAAGTAGCCTGTTTTTGCCCTCAGGGCTTCAGGAAAATAGCACAGAGTCCAAAAAAAGCAGCTTATGAAATTCAAGTGGCTTAAAACAGTGTGGTCTATTAAAATCTCTTTAGGAAACATAAAACTAAGCAGCTCATTTGAATTGATCCTCTGATCCCTTTTAGATTAACAGTGAATTAATTTGGCAGCTGGTAAATCCCAGCCTCACCAGTGTAAATCACTGGTATAAAGGTCTGGATATGATGCAGAACAAAGGCTTATCTGTTTCACAAGTGAGTACTCCATCTATTCATGCCCTCCCCCACACTGCTAACAAACTTTCAAATGTCCGCCTCACATAATTAAACCCGTTCGCAGGATTGGCCCCCACAGAGAGGGATGAAACAATCCCACAGACAAACATTAACCCAGGGCCTGACCCTGCAGCTTGTCAAGAAGATGAACGTCTGAGACGGGAGGGGAAAAAAAAAAAAAAAACAGCATTCCACTTCCCGTAAACCAGTAAGGGGGAGGGAGGGGGATTTTGGGAAGTTTGGTGAGTCATCACTTTTTCTTTTCTACCGGCGCTCCCCCCTTTGGCATGAATACCTCCACGGCAGATTGCCCCGTCATGCTTTCAATAGGCCCTCCTGAGCTTTGACAAGTGTCTCATATTGAGCGTTACTGCCAGAGTCGCAGCTGTCTGCGCGGCTGTCACTGCCATAAGCTCTCTTTGTTGGCGCACACTTTGAAACCTGAGGAGATAACAAGCTAAGACTTACAGCATGAACAGAAAATAAGCATGCAACGACTTGAATCGCTGCTGGCTGGCTCAAACACTCGGTTTGTCACTCAGGTTTGTTCTTGTGAGTGTGCATGTGTTAAACAGTTTGTGTGATCAGGTCAAATACAGTGGGTGAGATGAGTCAGTGGATATCTGCTACCATGCTGAGAATTTATTACTTGCTAACTTCATCTTGTGTGACAATAACATGCTGACGAATGCGTGTAAAATGATGACAGAGCTCAAATATAGGAGCTTTTACTGCAGTTTTAGGAGCGCCACATAATGGAAAGTGCTTAAATTCTCATGAAGAAAACCACAGATTTTATTGCTGTACTTTCTTCTCCTATTTTTATGTCAGCTCTTTTGTGTGACCACTCATTCGTCCTGAGAGCACTCTGTTCCACTAACTGATCATCGACATCATTTTGTGGTTAGGGACTCTCCCCAGAGGGCCCCCTGCACGCCGCACAATAACACCCTCAAACCTTCTATTAGGGGCCGTTTAGCTCCACTGTTCAGTGCTACACACACACACGCAGGATATTTATCACTCTTTAATGACAGGCTACACAAAGGATGATGTCACCGGCCGCAACACAACAACGTACAACAAAAGAGTGGCCGTCCCACTCTCCTCTCAGTGCGACCGCGGTGACCTCACTTGATTGATAGGCCTCCGTCTTACTGGGCTCTTTGTGCCAGTGCGGCCGTCGTGGTATGTGGCACATGAGGCCTCGATGCTGCCGCTGCTGCTGCCAATGACTAAGACTGAGTAATCAAAACAGTCGCAGAAACCGGCCTGCTTCACAAAGATGGTTGTTACCATTAAAATGTCATCGAGCACTTGATATAAGACAGTGTTTGCTCCTGTGGACAAGCGTCTCTCGCCTGTGTCAGCTGTGGTAGGCGGTCGGCCTGTTTGTGTTGTGTCTGTGCACAGTTAGTTAAAAGCAGGACATGCACACAGTCGAAATCCGTGGCTTGAAATCAGGGCTGGGAGGGTTACTTTAAAAATGCATGCTGACAGTTACTAATTACCTGTTAAAAAATGTAGTCAGTAATCCAATCCAAGTACCTCAATATTAAAGTAACGTAACATGACTTCTCTCGGTTGCTTTTGGATTACCTCAATGCCAAATATGGTTAAACTGTTTAGCCTGTAACTGTTTTTGTGATTATTATGTGCATTAAGTTACTCTGGTCTGTGGCTCGTGTTTTTGCCAACACCCTGGTCACTAGCATCAACACCTGCCAAAATATTTTCCAGTAATAGCTTATTAGTAGTTGTAATAGTAGTAGTAGCAGCAGGAGTAGTAGTATTGAGTAATATTGACAGGTAGGCTAGCTAACATTAGTGGTTGGTCTGTGCAGCCAAAGTTAGCGGTTGTTCTCACCTGTAAACGTTCCTTTAAATTGTCGAGTCCTTGGATGATGTCAGAGCAGAACTGTCACTGTATTGTGATGTTGTTCTTCTTTTCAGATTTAAAGACAAAATAATACTGAAATTTCCACCCGGTGAAGCATTTTTCCACTAGGAGCTGTAGTTTGAATTACAGGGGAACTAAGGGGAGCTCGGCTCCCCTGAAAAGGTCATCGTTTCTGCTGAACGCCTACTCTGACACTTGCTAATTTTTGTGATTTTGTTGTTTATTTAAAGAGGACCTATTATACTCATTTTCGGGCCTTTGTGTTGATCTTGGACTCCTCTAGAGCAGCTACACACGATTACCTGCACACAAAGCTTTGTAGATCTTCAGGACGCTGTACCTCTCTCTGCATCTCCTCCTTATATTTCGTGCATCCCGCGAAAACGGTCTGTGTAATTTACTCCATCCCCCAGCCCTCCTCCATGTACGCCTCCCGCCGAGCCCACTCTGCTGTGATTGGTCACACTCCCGAGGACTTCCGAAGAGTTAACAAGCGCTGCCGAGCGCTACCGAGCGCTGCCGAGCCCCACCTCCTCATGGAGGCGAGGAGTAAACAGTGAACTTTACTAAGAATTTCTCTTTTGAAAATGACAAGTTTTGAAATACAGCCATGTGCTGGATCCCAAATCCGATCCGGAGATACAGCGCACAGCGATACAACAGAGCGGGGGAGAGGGCAGGCCTAGAGCATATGCCGGGGCATTCCCATATAAGTAAGTCTGGCACGCATTAACGTCAATGCGACCTCACTGTTTAAAAAAAGACTGTAAAACACAGCGTGCAGAGCCATCCAAAACAGCGTGCAGGGCTCACTTCCAAATGCACGAACCTCATTATTTGACGCGTTGGCATCGTTTAACACGAGTATCCAACATTGTAACAACATTTATAGGTCAGAAAAGAGGAAAAAGCATAATAGTCCCCCTTTAATGTATTCTTTGATTTTGAAACATGAGCCTTATGTTGCTGTTGTTGTTAGCCTCTATGAAATGTTATTGTTAGTATTAACTGTCTGTCAGCTGTTTTTCACAGTAGGCGTCCACTTCCATGTATGTGCGTGCATGTTGCATGTTTATTAGCGGTGCATGGCAGAAATTAGGGCTCCTCCAAAATCCACTGTGCAATTCCAACACTGCTAACATTAACTACTGTTTCACCTGAGACAAGAAAATTGAAAATCTTAATCTCTCTGTGAATGTACGGAATTACTTTTTTTTTGCCCTGATTACGTAATCTCATTACGTGTAATCTGTTACTTCCTGAGCCTGCTTGAAATATATTTATGTGTGTATTTGTGTGTGTGCTCCATGTTGGCTAGTTTGGATGTGACATATAGGACTTATTGGGTTTGTGTCACCTGTCAGGCTCCATTTGTAGACGTGCCAGTTGTTGTCGGGAAGCGTTTGTCTGTCATCAATCATAAACACACATTGTATTCATAACAACAGCTTGCATGGTGCCCCTGTTTTACCTTCCCCCTCTCCGTCAAGTGTGTGTGCTTCACTGATTTTACGATAAACAGTCAAAAAAATCCCCCATGATCAACAATCTAATCAAAAACACATCACTTTTATCTGCACTGAAAGCGAAATATGAGATTTATTTCTGTGGAAAATTCTTAAAATAACTTTCTTTCACTCTCTGTGTCTGTGTACCACATACCTATCTCACACACACACACACACACACACACACACACACACACACACACACACACACACACACACATTAATAAGCCTGTATTAAGTTAAAAGCATGAATCCTGTCCCGCAGCAATTACACACAAGCTTCTTTCGTTTCCAGTAAAGGTAAATAACTTCGGCAGCATTTCTCTGAATGTGTTCCCTTGTGCATAAACACACATATTTAACTAATACACTCATCAAAGGCCTTCCGTTTGAAATATAAAAAAACCCCAACAACCTCTACTGTGATTTATGAAAAACAAAATCCATTACTTCTCCAAACCCCTGCTTGTGGTTTTCCTTCAAACGGGTGCTTTGCAAGCTGACTCACTGGCTGAAGTACAGCGGATTTCCACTTCCACTTTGGCCTGTTGATCTGAAACGCTCGAGAAAAACAGCGAGACGGGGAAGGGGAACGGAGGGAGGAAGAGATGGAGATCTGGAAGCCATTAGGAGCTGGCAGCTGCGGCCTGGAGTGGCTGATTCAGAGAAGGAGAGAGAGAGGGAGGATATGGCACATGATTGCCATAATGAATTTAATATCTGTGCATGTGTAGGTCATTAATGCAGAGCCTTGTGATTTAGCAGCAGGGAAGATGAAGAATGTAAAAGTCATTTTCTAAAAGCAGTCGTTCCTCCTCTACAACTCCTACTGTTCTGCCTGCATTTCCCCAAGAGAGTAATAAAGTCTTATCTGGCTGTTTACCCATCCTGTCTAATCTGGTATCTTTTCTTTTTTTTATGCTTCCTTCCTCTCTCAGTAAGTGTGCAGATACCACACACACACACACACAAACACACACACACACACACACACACAAACACACACACACACACACACTCTCCCTCTGTCAACCACCCACCTGTGCTGTGAATCTACTTATAGAACAGTCCTGAAGAGAGAAATTCAACCAGGTAGACCCCTTTTCTGTTTGTAAATACTATAACATTTTTTTTTTTTTTTTATGGGCGAGGGTTTAGCTGGAGGCAAAATAATTTGCTAAACACATTAGCTAAGACTTGCTGGCAAATTTTGTTAGCTTATTTCTTAAGAGTGGCTGAAGAAAACACGAGCAATTTGTGGGATTTTATCATTAGCAGTTATCAGTTCAGCCAACAAAATCCATAGTCACAGATAAGGTTGCAGCAGTATATCGGTTTCATGGTAGGTCCATTCCATGGAAATTCATGGTTATATCATGTACATTTGCTTATCTATTATGGTATTTACCATATTACAAAATGTTTTTGTGGGCGGAGCTTGTGTGCGTGAGAATATTTCCTTTCTTTACTTTTTGTGAATTCATTTAGTTCATTTTGTCGCAGCTCACACACATCTCCCATCTTTTATCTTATTCCATATAACCACTGTCTTTGTTTTGTTTTTGTTTTTTCTGACTGGAAGTTCCAGCTGGTATACGATAAAATTTCAGTTTTGAGCCATTACTGCTGTAATCCTGGCACCCAGCAACATAGCAAGTTTATGTGATTTACTGCTCTGAGGTGAATCGTGTTTGCCTCCAGTTTTTCCTTTGTTTTGCCTCCAGCTGACGCCGTGATGTAGCCTTGACGTTGGCACAAAAAAGGTCTCTGCGTGCGGGGTTAGGGTTAGCTTAATCCTAACTCTAGGTTTAAGTATCGATAGTGGCACTGTCCTGCCATAGTAACACCAGTCAAACTTACGTTAGATAGTGTTAAGTTTACCAAATTCATTGATTATTTCACATCCTCAAATTCATTTGTCCTATCAAAGTGAATCTCGGAAATATTAATATTAAGGCATGAAGCTAACCACCATGTTGCCTCTCATAGTAGCCATTTTTCAGCATGATATTAGTATATATACTATATTGTAAAGGATAATAATAATAATAATAATAATGTAACAGTGGTTATAAAATGTTATACAGTTAGACAATGAGACTATAATAATTTCAAAGACTGTTATCATAGCATGGAAATCTCATAATGTTGCAACCTGCCTGTACACTAACAACTCTATCTTTTGGTGCGTCCACATGAGTCAAGTTTCAGGTTTGGGTCAGCAGGCAGAGGAAGTGAGAAAGGTTTGCTATAAACAGAAAGCAGTTAGATTCCACAGTAGTGATTCCAACTCTCCCATATCCTGTTCAGAAAGTCCATAGAGAGGCCCGTCGTATGAGACGAGGACTACAGTGGGCCTCTGGGTTTTCACCCATGACTCATCCACGCGAATCACAAGGATGCACATCATACGACTCATCCGAGCTCAAACACACACTCTGACATATGCAAATAATGTGTACTGATGTATGTCATACATACAAAAGTACACAAACACACGCAGAATATGGATGTAAATACTTCTGGTTTTACTTTGAGTGATGGCAGCATCTGGAATCCAGGTCAGAGATGTTCACTGACTGACAACCATGTGAGGGAGAAAATATTACTTCCCCTGATGCACCATGGGGGATTTCTCCTTCTGTCATAGGCCGGCATTTATAAACACAAAACATCACAAACACACACGAGCTAGATACACTAAAAAACAACAACACTGGGTTAAAAATTAACCCAACTTTAACCCAACTACTGGTCATCATCGACCCAAGTGCTTGATTTTACCATTTAACCCAGAATGCTGGGTTGTTTATTTGAAATCAGTTCTATTGCTGAGTTAAATATTACCCATTATGCTGTGTTATTTCCTGTCTCGTTGCCTTGGTACTTTTATATGAAATAATGCCAGTATTAAATTAAAAAAAAAACAAAAAACAAAAACAAAACTAGAATTATTACTACCACCACCACCACTACTACTACTACTACTACTACTACTACTACTACTACTAATAATAATAATAATAATAATAATAATGATAATAATAATAATACTTTAATAAATTAATAATACTAATTGTTATATGATGTTATATAAGACATATATAGTAGTATACTAGTCACATATATTAACATTTTTCAATAATTTTCTACAGGGTAACTGTAGCTTTACATTTTTGCTGTTCTCTTACCTTAATTCAGCAACATCATGTATGTAGATATGTTAGGATATATCTCAGCTAGCTAGGTAATATTACTTAAAAAAATACAAAAACAAAAATACAGACATTTACACTGTAAGAACAACAGGGTCTGGAGACCAACACACATTAAACAGCCTGATTATCATCTGAAGTGTCAAACTTAACTAGCAAGCACCGGTATAAAAAAAACCAAAAAAAACTGCTAATGCTAGTTAGCTAGTTAATGACTGTCAAAAACAAACAAAAACAACCAAGCATTTTTTTAGTGTGTATAAAACACTTCACACACAGAGAGAGTTTATTTGAGAGAGAACTTTTCATCACTATTAATGATTAACTTAAAGTTTATTGTAAACCATGAGCAGTGCAGTGTAGTGAACATAGAGGCATAAAGACTGACATAATCTTCTTTGCTTTGTGGTTAAGGGGGCTAGTGAGCAGCATTGTTCAGTGATGTACAACATGAAAAGTTGGGTCTGTCCCTGTGCCCGTATCTAGATTTCATATGCTTTGTCCAAAATTGCTCTTTCTGCATGGCTGATTTTCAGTTACACTCATCAATTGCACCCAGTGCCTCTCCCTCCTCATCTCTGTGCTCTTCTCCTCACCTCCTTTTTTCAAGTTGTTGTTCAGCTTCTTTCTCTCTGTCATCTCTGGTGGTCTGACATTATCACTGCGGTGGTCTGACACCCGTGTGGTCCTCCAGGTCAACAAGGGGAACGCAGGCATTAAGCGGGTCAGAGAACACACGCAGAAAAAGAAAGAGAGAGAGGGGTTTCACCTGTTATGAGTAACCTCGATTGTTAAGAAGAATAGTCCTGCTTGTAAGACCCCTCACAGATCGAAAACAACGATTATTCAAAGAGTCATAGTGGTTGTGATGGTATAGATACTTGTGTGCACTGAACATTAATGCTAACAAAGCATACTGCAAGTAACATTATCAAAGCCATTTAAGCCTTTGATTTTCAGTGCAGGTATTTGCAAATACCTTTGCAGACAAATGGAATTTGCTTGAGATACTAATTTTTGCTGGAGCTGACCTGAAAACAAGCTACTGAAAGTAGGAAAGTCAACATTTATATGCAATGGGCCAGAACAAAAAAAAAAAAAAGATCAAAAAGATCAACTTCGAGGCGTGAATCAACCAGTCAGTGACTTTATTTTTCTCCACAAGGAACTTGTTACACAAGTTTCTCCTAAACCCAACGCACTTCAAAATCTGGCGAAGATACAAAACTGATTAACAGAAGCAATAAAAAAAAAACAATGATGCAAAGAGAAACCACAAACTACGGTGACTGCAGCTGGCAGCTGTGTGGGCATGCACTCATCAGAATGTGTATGGTTTTATATGATTTGACTCAGTCAGTGCAGCATCTCATTGAAGAGGCAAACTTGTAAACTCAAGAGTTGACTGTGAAATGTAAACACCCAGTCAACTGCAGTCCTGTCGGTAAAAGTATCACAGTTATGAAAGAGCAATGACGAGTAGAATTAATGCAAAACTATGATCTCTATCTGTTTATATTTTACAAAAATGTCTGTATCTGTATTCAGATTTATACGTATCTGTAACATCAGGAGTCGTTACTAATACTATGTGTGATGTTTCTCAGCACAGGACCCCTTACAAGATAGAAAATATGACAAAGACTCCCTCATGAATGTCACTTGTAATATTTTTTTACACTTCTACTTAGTTATGTGAAAGACCAACACAAGACAAATGTATTGGAAATATATTAGAAAGATATTAGACATGTATTAAATATATTTGCACTATGTCAACTCAGGATACCCATGTAGAGAGAGCGGGTTTAATGTGTGACGTGTGGGTGATGTGTGCTTGACTGGCAGCATGAAGATTTAAATACTGTATATATTCAGTAAGAGTTACAGATTGCTAGATTAGAATGTAATCTATTAAATATTTTAGATTTAAATATTATAATGTGCAACACAGTGAGCAGGTCATTGTTATGACATAAAACCAGACAAGGTTCATTTCACAATAACGCCCTTCCCCTGCTTATTACACGGTTACTTAGTGTAATAAAACATCAATTTGACACAAAATCTAGGCTTTAAAATTATTTTATTGATTTAAAAATGATGCTATTGCTCATCTGCAGTCTATGATCAGAGCTGCATCTATAGCAACAGTTTGCTATTTAGAAATAACAGACCTTTAAACGCCATAACTGACCGATCAGAGTTGCGCAACAAAGTTGTGTAATAATATTCACTGAACTATGAAGCCTTTTGTGATAAATAAAAAAGTCAGTAAATAATTTCTTTATACGACAATGGTTTAAATAAATGAATCTGAAAACTTTTCAGACTCCCTGGCAGAGTGCCAAAGACCCCTACTGAAGAACCACCTGGTCAAGATTGAATAATTGTCTGTGTTGTGTTGTTTTCTATTGTCATCTGTACTCGTGTATAAGCTTCGGCTGCTCACAAAACACACCCAATAACAGGAAAAATACTAGTCACAATTGTATGATTTTCTTTAAAAGCTGTGAATGCAATGGGAGGGAAATAAAGTTGGTCTGAGGTGTCGATGATAAAATCTGACATTTGACAAAAATCAAAACTGACAAAACTTCAGTCAAGCTTTATCCAGTGCCAAACAACAAAGTTGGAGGAAATTTACCAGGATGAACCTCTCTGAAACTGAACTCAAAACTTTCAGTCAGAGCCCTTTATCTCCACATGTATGAATAATGTATTTGTATTTGTTGGCAGGATTCATTCAGGCTCAGAGTACAGTGACACGTTGGCGCGTAAATAACGGCTCAGACTTGATGTCCAGAGGAGAAGTTTAAAAAGTTTCGCTTCTGTCGGGCTGTAACACAAAGAAGATTGGGAAAATGTTCAATAAACCATCATTTCTTTACTTTAGAAGGATTCAGCCTGAAGGTAAAAGGTTACTTCTCCTGTTGAGGAAACTGATTTCAGTTTTATTTGTTTGTTGGTTTGATTGTTTGTCAGCAGGATTATGGAAAAACCACTGACCTGATTTTCATGAAACTTGGTGGAAGGGTGTAGCATGGACATAGGAAGAGCCCAATATCTATCAATACTGTTCACTTTTGTTAACAGATAAATCAGTAGTAATACTAGTGTCTATGGCAAAATAAACTGAATGCAATTCATTATGCCATAGTTAAAGCAAATGGTGTGTCCTGACAACAAAACCTAACAGCCACATCAAACATCACAGTAGGAACAAATGCAGGTTGGTAGGAAAAAACTGTCTAAATTATCCTTACTCTTTTTTTCCAAGCTGATGTGACCAAAATAAGCCTATTTAAAGGTTATTATGGGCTAGCATAATCGCTAAATGCTTTCAGCTTTAACAATCCAACATTCTGACTTTGTTGTTGATGTTGGTCTAAGCCTTTGATATTTGTACATAATGTACATGACAGTGTTCTTTCACAAATATGTGTGAAGGAGAAATCTGCAATATATTTACTGTAATAAATCATAAGATGACAGTGACATGTCATCAGAGATTAAAGAAACATGCTGATCTGAAATACTAAATTAAAATTTATTTTCTGGCCAGTAACTTGTGTTCCTGTTTGCCTGTTTCACATGAATTAGAGTTCAAAATAATGCTGATTGTTTGCCGAATGATTAAATGTCTGTCTATGAGTCATGAAAAAGGATTAATAATCTTTTAGAAGGAGTAGATGTTTAGAACAGTTAAAGTGAGTAAAATGTTAATGGACAGTAGCAGGCAGTCACTGAACTCTGACTCCAGAGTGAGTCTTTTCAGAGCAGTGGGCTTTTGTTTTCAGGATAACGGCTTTAACTTTACATTGACAGACAACTGACAGTTATGACAGATGATCAACTTAAAGTGTCATCACTTGTTATTATCTAATTATAATTTTGTGCTCGTCTTGCGCTCCTGCATTGTCCCTGCAGCCTGCCTGAGCTTCCTCGATTCTGGGGAATGAAAGGGAGGGAGGGAGGGAAAACAACTCGTTCCAACCACAGACTGTATATTAAATAAGATTTAAACCTATTTGATATACAGTCCATGGCTCCAACTCATTTTTGGACATGTAATTTTTACACATTGCTCCAATAAGTATGTCAAATATTTCCATTAAAGAAGCACATAATACATGTCCAGCTAAGATGATGTGGCCCCAGCTGGGCAAAACCACATTTTGACATAATTCTAATAGTTTTGGAGATATAGTCATACATATACAGTGACTGTGCTTGCAGATTTAGAAGTATAGGACTGGATTATGCTTTTGCAGAGGTCTGTGAGTTCCTTTCCATGCAGGGTGTGATTCTTGAGAAGAAGTTGGAGGGGGGTGGGCGGGAGGGCAGTGCGTGACATCTATCTCATGTCATATCTGAACTTGACGTTTGAGCTTAAAACAGACAAATATCACTTCCTTTTTGTTAATATTTTTAGACCTGGTCATGGAATTCAGCCCAAAATATCTTTCGTATGGTCAGACCCACCCATGATTGCTGAGTGTTGAAGAGGTGTGAGACACAGTGCATGTTGAAGAGAGGCGGTGCGTTATGATAAAGAGGTTTATCATCATTTCATGTCATCACTGTGTTGTTGTTTTTGCTGTTTTTTTTAATTAATTAATTTTTTTTTATTTTGAGATAACTGAAAAGGAATTATGACACAGGATACGTATGTGTGAACTCACACATCCACATACTGTATCACCTAGTAAACAAACTGGAGTCATTTCTTCATAAGATAAAAGTCTAAGCGGCATTTGCAGGTTTTTAGGTCAGTCAACACATTTTATGAATGTCTGACCAAGAAATGGGGCAAAAAAACAACATGTTCAACACCACCTTCTTCCGATGGAAAAAAACACTAGTGGCTCATGACTCACATAAGAGGGCTATTCTTATTATTCTGTTTCTTTATGGAAAATGCTATGTGCTCTTAAACTTTGCACAGCGTTCCTCGCAGCTCTCCTTTCGTGCTAATTTGCACAAACCTGAATGCTGGTGAGGTCACAGCTTCCTTGATTTGTGGTTTGTTAGATGATTGAGTAACATTGTTCATTGACGTACAAAACTTTAACTTGATGAGTCAAATTCTGAAAACTCCTTCTGTGTGTGTGTCAAATCCACTGGTATCTTGGAAAGGAAATCTAATCCAGATAATCATGACACTGCTGTGGGCTGTGTTGCATCAGTTGAACATCATAAACAGATAAACACACATGAAGAAAATTTGGACAAAATAATCAGATCACCTTCAAAGTGGAATGAAATATAGTGACTACTGCCTTTGCTGAAGGTTGTAAGCTTTACATTGAGACACTATCAAAGAGCTGTTGGTCATTTTTAGCGATCCCAGCAGTATGTTGGGTGGTCCTGCACTTTCTTTATCTCAACAACTATAGGATGAAATTTTGTTCAAACATTCATGATCCCAAGAAAATGAATTGTCCTGACTTTGGAGGTGCACTGATTTTTCCCCTGATGCCACCATTAAGTTGACATTTGTGGCTTTGGTTCAAGTGTCTTGACGACTATTGGATAGATTGCCAAGAAGTGTTGTGCAAACATTTGTGTCACCCTCGGGCTGAATTTTCCTGCAAGACATTCACAGTGTTGCACTGGGTTGTTCGCCTAAAAAGTTGTGTAACACCTGGGTGTTTAGAGGCTCTGCAACTTTAAGGGTAGCAATTATTGTTTTAATTTTTTTAAAATGTCTTTATCATAAATTAAAGTGTAGAATGTTGAATCGTTGGTTTCAGAAAGCAACAGAAATGGTCAGACACAGTCTCCTCAGTCAAACATTGGAAAGGTGTGGGCTAGAGTGATGCTGACACTGAAAAGTGGCTTATGGTATGCCACTACTGGCATAGTGGCACATGACGATCCATAGACTGCTACGCCGCTTGTTCAGTGGCATATGCCGATGTCTACATTTGTATGTCGCTTGTTGTAATTAATAGAGACATACACCGTGATCATCATATATGCTGGTAAAAACAGCTTATGCAATGATGTTATCACCCAATTACTCATTCAGTGTTCGGTAAATAATTGTGCCATATTATTCCATATGTATGCCTGGTTAATATTCTGTGACTTGAAGCGTGATATGATTTAATGTCATGTGTGATTGTGCTCAACTAATAAATTAAACATGACAAAAATAATCTCTTATATGTTTTATTTCGTTAATTGGGTCTAAATTTCTGTGATCAATTAGTCAGACTGGCTTTGATGGCTAACTGCCAGCTCCAATATTAGCTTTAGGTACATCGTCCAGGACATATGGTAGTAAATTGCATATGCATTGGGATGATAGTCTGACAGTGGCCTAACTTTTGAGTGGCACCTGCTATCAGGAAACAACATGTGCCAGTGGAACACCAGTTGCATACCACTACTGTAGACACTGGCATATGCCACTGAGAGAGTGGCATACCACTCTACAGATTGTCATATGCCGCTGCCACAGCCACTTTTTGATCTCGGCACTGCTGGTGGGATGATGGAATTTCTGAAGCTGCCTGACCATCTGACAAGCACTAGTAAATAATATACTGGCACATTTAGTCTTGTTGCCATAGCTTGCATTACATTACCAGGTGATTGATTTGTTGTATCCAACCCCTGCACATCATTTCTATCTATTCACACATAACTGCTTGTGCCTCAGAGCACACTGCAACTACATCTGCTGGAGGCACAGAGGGAGCTGGAGTCACAGAGGGAGTGCATTTGACTCGGCTTCCTGCCACACGGCCTGCTGCTTCCAGGGGCTTTCTCGTAAATCCATTGTGAAAGCTTTGGGGTGCTGCTGACCAGGACAAGCAGAGCAAATGTGAAAGTATGGACGGCTGCAGTTTGAGGGAAAGATGGAAAAATACAAAGACAGGAAAATATTACTTTCCAAAACAAGGGGAAAATCCAGGAACTGTGTCCCTGTTTCACTGGAAAATCTGCATTGTGTTAAACCCCCAAAGGCAATAAAACAGATGCACCTGACAGACTTATGTGAAATAGTATCTTTTACAATAAAATTACTGAAATGAATACATGACATGGTGATATGAAGATCAGATGAAAAAGTATGTATTGTCTTTGGCATTCCACTCTGTGTTATCTGATTCCACACATCTATTGTTTGTTCTCCGTGTGTGTATGCATGTGTGTGAAAAGCTTTAAAGTGAGTAGCTCATGATGGATTCCTGTTTGTTTTCTCGGCACAAGATCAAAGTCAGGTGGCCTTAAAATTAGCTTGTAGGGGTTTTGCATTCTATGTCACCGCTGAGTAACGACCTGGAGGAGTGAGCGAGTTCTTTAATGTTGATCCAAGAACCAGACTATCCACTTCATAACACCATTTCACAGGTGAGAGCCGTGTCAGCTTCCATGAAACTAATTCCCACAGTGAGCCTTTGCAGCGCGGCACGGTGAATACTGAGGTAATGATTCTGGGTCCAATCGGTTAATTTATAAGTGATCCAAAGAGGCAAAGCTATTCTCAGTGGCAGAATCGGATTATGTGACAATACATATGCAATCACTTTATGCCAAGGGAGAAGCCAGACGTGGAAGAGAGATGGCAGAGAGGAGACAGAGGGATTAGAGATGAGAAGGAGGTGTGGGGGTGTGCGAGGAGGAGGAGGAGGAGGAGGAGGAAGATAGAGAGGGAGAGGAGGGCGATGCGAGAGAGAAATAGCCGGGTTGCCAGGACTCAAAAGCTTGTCTGTCATTCCGTGCGTCAGTCAGCCTATTCCCAGACTCAGACGCAGGTACAGTATTTGCGCAAATGAGAGTGTATACACGCACGCACACACACCAAGCACACATTTTCTCACTCTCTCAACGCAAGCTGTATGCTGGAAATATCCCTATTTATCCTCTGTCACAGTCTAATTAGATTCCACCACCACAGCAATCCTTTTCCCTCCACATTTCTCTCTCTTTTCTTACCTCACTCACACTCTCTGCCACACTGTAGCACTGCAGACCTTCTGGCTGTTTCCCTGGCAACAGCTGCTTCCTGTTTGTCTGTCTGTGTTGCCATGGAGGAAGGGGTAGGGGTGATGAATGCAGTGGCAGCAGCGACTCTGAGGTGGGCATCAGGTATGTGTGTCTCTAGTAGGTTTTATCAGCTGTAGCTAAATTAATGCTGATGGTAAAACTCTGTGAGTTCGTTGAAAACCTTGTCTCAAGCTGACCTTTGAGTGTTTTCAGCTGATTCGTTTTAAAGCAGCAACATGCAACAACTACACGTTCAAAACTGAGTACAGCAGTCCAGTTGGAGTTATAGACTATAAATACAGTCTATGGTTGAAGTGAGTTGTTTACCCCCTGCCCCCTCCTCCCCAGACTCGCTCAGGCAGGCTGCAGGAACACTGCAGGAGAGTAAGACGAGCACAACATTGTAATTTGACCATAACAAGCAATGACAATTCCTATACTGTAAGTTGAGCATCTGTTTATAACTGTCAAGGGTCTGTTGATGTAAACTTAATCCCATTATCCTGAAAATGCAGACTCTGGAGTTTGAGTTCAGTGACTGCCTGCCCGCCAGACCCCATTAACATAATTGCTCTATTTAACCATTATAAAAATCTACTCCTTCTAAAAGATTATTGATGATTTCATATGACTCATAGACACTTACTCATGCAGTTAACATTCAGCATTAATTTGAACTCTAATTAATGTTAAATGGGCAAACAATAACACAAGTTATGGACATTTCAAACACTGTGGCTATAGTGTTGTTCTCAGGGAAGGGAGTATTTCAACTCAGCATGTTAATTTCTGATTGCATATCATGGTCATTTTATGATTTATTACAGTAAACATACCATACCAAGATTTATCCTATAAAAAAGGAAAACCCTGTAAAAAGCCACAGTCTGAGGCTAAAGCTACAGATCCCAGACAAGACACTAGCATCCTCACAAGGTAATGATCCATGTATAGAAGAGCAGCATTGTAGGTGTATCCCTAAGTGTTAAACGATAGTGTTTTAAATAAAAATGCACAATAAAATATTATTTGTTCTAACGTAGCCCTTGGATTGTTTGAAAGCATATTAAAGAAAAACATACTTTGACAAGCAGCACTGTGGCTTGATTTATGGTTTATTATATTTTCAAACACTATGTTTAGTTTTTGCAAGAGAAAAGGAACTGAGGATGAGGAATAACCAAAAGGGTTTGTTAATCGTCACATTAACAAGTAGCAAGTTTGGCTGGACTTAATGGTGTATAAACTTTCCCAAATGAAAAGATAGAGTAGGACAGAGCTGCTATCGTTAGTCTACTTTAAATTAAACTTACTGATATAAAAATACCTTAGCTCTCACATAGTGGATGTTCTGTCCTAAGCTAAGAACAGTCTTTATTACTGGCGGTAGTAAGCTATCTTCAGTAATAAAGCCCACCTGCATGCTAACCTTTGCGTTAAAGGTTACGAACATACTGCTTACACCTTTGCTCTTGTGGTTCTGGTTTTGGAAAGGTGATAAAAAAGACAACCGCCTTCAAACTCTTCAAATGTCACGTCCTCTTCTCACCACAACCCAATAGACACATTCAACATGTGGAGAAAACCAAAGCTTGACAGGCCTGCTGTGCCTCGTTATGGTTGCTATGAGGGGTTTAGTTAACAGTCAATTTTCACATGAATTTCAGTTTGACGTATTGTCATTCTCTGTTTCCTCAAAAAAAAAACCTGTAGGCTGCCCCTACAGCCTAGGATGTAAGATGCTGTTTTTAATCGCTTGTTATGTTTTTTAATCATAAATATATTCAGCGGATTATAAATCACAGGGCTCCACGTGACCCCATGGTTGTAAAACGTTGTTCTGTAACTGATGACTAATTACAGGATGGTGGTTTGAGATTTCTCCTTTCATTAACAAAAACAGAATCCATGCAGTGCAGATTTGATAAAGCAGCTTGTTTTCTCCAGGCTGCCACTGTGCTGTAAATAATAATCCACGAGTAACGAGTTGTACAAACATTGTTATTTGTAGCCTACGCAGATCACAGGCATAATTAATCATTTGTGGCATCTGTGCACTGTAAACATTGATGTGGGCACCGCTGACCTGTGGGATGAACTAGCTCATCGCGGTGAGGACGGTCAGTGCAAGTCAGCTGGAGCAAATTAGACCCCAGAGTCCCTGTAAGTGCACAGGGCTTTTCTGTAATTACTGTGTGGACCACTGTGCCCTAACAGGATTTAATGGTGCAGAAGCATCATGTATGAAAGCACATTAATCTCCTCCATGAGAATTTGTTTTTTATTAAAACTGTAGGCTTTGTTTAGAAAGAGCCATAAAAGGTTCCTCAAGTTGGCCCCATAGGAGAACCCTTTTTGGTTCCTAGTAGAAACTTTTATAAAGGTTCCACTTGAACCCTTTTCAGGGAGTTCTACCTAGAACCAAATATAAAGGGTTATACCTATAACCATCTGTGAAAGGTTTCACCCAGAACTCCCAAATACCTTTTTATATTCCAAGGGTTTTATCGAGAACACACCAAAGAGTTCTACCGACACACCTGTCATATTCCAGGGATTTTTATCTACAACCCACCCAGGGGGTTCTACTGAGAACCCTTTTATATTCCAGGGTTTTATCTAGAGCCCATTCAAGGGGATCTACCAAGAACACTTTTATAATCCAGTGGTTTTATCTAGAACATACTAAGGGGGTTCTACTAATA
The DNA here is from genome assembly GCA_027495735.1 of Lutjanus campechanus. Lineage (NCBI taxonomy): Eukaryota > Metazoa > Chordata > Actinopteri > Lutjaniformes > Lutjanidae > Lutjanus > Lutjanus campechanus. The sequence goes on from JAJHUR010084727.1 coordinate 96,443, forward strand.
ACCTTTTTATATTCCAATGGTTTTATCTAGAACCAATCAAGGGGTTCTACTGAGACACCTTTCTTATTCCAGGGGTTTTATCTACAAGGCATTCTTCTGAGAACCCTTTTATATCACACAAAGAACCCTTGAGAAACCCTCGCAAAAAGGTTCTTTAAGAATTTCAACAATCCCTGAAGAACTCTTTGTTCCAAAAAAGGATTCTTTGGATGAAAAGTTTTTAATGGAACATTCAGTCCCACAAAGAACCGTTGATAAACCCTTTCTTCAAAATCAGAGTTCTTCAGACACAAATAGTTTTGGGTAGAAACTCAGTCCTTCACGAGGAACCCTTTTGGAACCCTTGTGCTCGTTTCTCAACCTGAGTTGAACAGTTTATACAGTTATTGCAGCTGTGTTGTCCTTAGCCAGCTGGGATTTTTCACAACAACCTAATTCAGTGGAAATACTCACCATAGTGTTGCAACATCTGGATCACATGGTGTGTTTAATTTCTCATTAACCAGTTCAAGCAAAGCATGTGTTGCAATTTTCATCTCTGAAATTGGGCACGTCAGCATCAGTTGGTTGTTTGTTCTTGCGTGTTTTCCTCTCTGTGTTGTCATCCCCACCTTGTGAATGACTTTTATATGTGTGAAGTGAGGGGAGCTAAGAGTGTTTAGCTACAGATGAATGCTTTGAAGTAATTGTGTCTTTGTAGAGCAAGAAGCCATAATGGCACCCGGCATATTTGTCGAAGCATACCAGACGTAGCTGAGCACCGCTTCCCTCACAAATGGTGTTTGATAAATGCCTGGAATGACATCAAAACTTCGCTCCCGAGGCATTTGTTTAAAGAGGAGCTCTTCGACGAAAGCGACCGCACTGTTTTGGCAAGAGGTGGGGGCTGGTATAACCGTATCTCACAGGAAACAATAGCTTCTGCTTGAGAAACTTCTCAAGTTCACAGGTACAACACACGGTAAACAGCGTATGTGGGGCAAGTATCTTGTTCCATACCGGCCTGTTTCCCTCCCGACTCGCACACTGTCAGAAGATAAAAGAGGAAACATAGCAGAAAGAGAGTGGGAAACACAGAGCAACTTCAAAGCTGGAGAAGAATTTCTTTAAACATGGTTCTCCAAAGACCACATCAAACGCAAGGGGAGGCGAATGGGGGAGGGAGGCAGGGAGGGAGCTGGGCTGGGTTCATGTGCGAGTGTGTGTGCATGTACATGGATGCGTGCTAGTGAGCATCATAACATGGCATAAAGTTGCAGAGATGCATCTAGGCTACGCCGTTCCAACCCAAGTGTAGAGAAGAAAAAGAGGCTGTCAGCTCTGATAAAGAGTTTCAAGTGTGTGTGTGTGTGTGTGTGTGTGTGTGTGTGTGTGTTTCTTCTCGTTCTGGGAGGCCTCTTCAGCACCCAGAGAGCACTTCAGCACAGCCGCTGCCAAGGAGACGATCAGAGGGTGGCCCTGCAGCCCACACACACGCTCACGCATACTCACCCTACCGCATCTGGGCTCCCATCATGTAAGAGCACAGCCACACACACACACACACACACACACACATGCACACACACACATCAAACCACACACTTCATGCTCTTTTATAGCGTACAAACCAGAGTGGATATTGATTGTTTTAAACAGAGCATTTACGACGCAAATGCTATTCCTAGGGCTTAGAGTACACCCACACACGTTTTCCCCCATGACACACACAAGCAACACAAACACACACACACACACAGAAATGTACAAACAATCAGCGATACATTAAAACAGACATTCTCCACATTCCTGTAAAACCCTCTGGTATCATCTGCAGGCAACACTACACAATCACCTCTGTCTCTACAGCCCTTTGTCTGGAGAAAAAGTGACCTTTGTCCTGTTTTGACCGAGGCTGTCTGTGGACTTTCAGACCTGGAGTTTCAGGCATCGCTCAGTAACAATGGCACTGGTGGAAAAAGAAAGGCTGCTTAAATGGAAACTGTGTAAAGTATTCCAGTCTGAGGTTTGTGTACTGTCTGACCCTGTGGCTCCTGTTCTTCCTTTCTTTTCATGGAGTTCTTCCTATTTCTCTGTTACTCTGGCACTCTGGCAGACGAACCATTGTGGGCCTGTATCCTTCCTGGCGGCCTCTCTTCATTGGGTCTCTGCCTGCCTGTCTTTGCCTGTCTGCCCATCTGCCTGCATTTTTTCTGTCTGCCTGTCTGTCTGTCTGCTTTGTGTTTGTTTCTTCCTGCTCTAATAATTATGATGGTGTCTCTCTACCTGTTTTATCCAACAGCATGCTAACAATGAACATATTAATGTTTGGGGATTTTCCACTGGCACTTATGGCCGCACTGAGTCAAACTGTGCTGTACTGATTTGCATTTTCTGTACCACTTTTATCGTGCCGAGCTGCACTGAGTTGCGGCCGAGATGGACCTACTCTGAAGCAGGGCCAAAGCGGGCCTGACCTGCAGTGACATCTCGCCAACCGCAGCCAACCTCTACTCAAGTCTGTGCAGGACACAAAAAAGATATTTTTAAAAGTGTCTGTGACTGTTTGTTCACCTGTCAGTTCTTTAGTAGTTTAGCTTTAATCTTGTTCTTTTTTAGCTATGAAGGAGTTGGTTCAGGTGTCTGCTAATAAAAACCAAAAGTTTCCTGGTTTTGCTGCTTCATAATAACATTTTTGAATAACACAATAATACAGGACTTGTATTGTTGACTTTAATTGTTCACTGTTTATTTGCCATTTTACAGCTGTTCAACTAAGCATCAGTTAAAGATACACCTTCCTATTACCTATTACTTCATACCATGCCTGAGTACAATTGACCCCCCCACTCCTCCACTAGTCAGCTTTCACATTAGTTATGTTGTTCTATATCGGAGTACACTTGCATCATCATCTGCACAACAAATGTCTTATGTTGTTGCTATGGTGTAGAAAAGCTGGCCAATCGCAATCTAATATCAGTCCACTTCCTTTGTTTTGGTACAATTAGTTATCACACCTGATGCAAACCACACTCGGGTGCACACAAACCATACTGAGGACCATCTTTTTAAATGGACCTTTTTAAATGGACCCAAGTGTGGTGTGCAGCGTTCACACTAATGAAACGAACTGGACTTTGGGGTCAAGTGTCATCAGATATGGGCCTGGGTCCCTGATGTGAAAGCCTCCCTCAAAGATCCAGCCCTGGTTTTGGTGTCCTTTCAGGCCTGAAAAACTCCTCCTCTGGGGGTCCAAAGCTCCTGTGCTCTGAGCTCCCTGTCCAGGCAGAGTTGAGCCATCTAATAGGACTGCTACTTACACAGCTAACTGAGCTAACTAGCTACCAGTCAGCAGTTACTCTGGTGATATGCTACAATATGTTTGCGTATTGCACCTTCATGGTAGGGACATAAATTAGGAATGTTGAGGCAACTGTGACTATGATTTGGGTGTGATGCCTAATGGGATCCAATTAGACGAGGTTTGTTCTAGTCTGGTTTGTTCTGACATGTTGACAGTTAGATAAAATCTTATAATGTGTGAGATGTTAACATTCTAATCATCAGTCTTTGGATCTAATCACAGTCATTCTGATAAGATTTAAAAAAAAACCCGTTTGTGATTGATATAGAAAAGGCATAAACTATTGCATAAAAAAATCCTCACCAGGATGAAGGAAATGAAATGAAGTGAGGGACCCCCCCAGTGATGACACAAAACCAAAACCCACACCCTTACACGTTGCCCACGGCTTTCCATCCAGGATCTCAGCCAAACTCTGCGCTGTCCTCCTCCTTTTTGGCCTTTTCTGTGCAGATGTCACTATGTATAAACAGTGCAAGCTGTTGATTGCCATCTATGTTTATTTTGGTACAACACTGGTTTTCTCGTGGGATTTTTTGGGGTCGTCTTCCGCCAGAGCTTCAGTGGTTACTGACCAGTCGCACAGTGTGCTCTCTAGTGTATTTACTTCCTGACTGTGAAAGACTAAAGAATCTGTGCAAGTTGGTGGAAATAATCTTAGATGTGCTTTGTCCAGTTGTTGTAGGTTTAAGCTAGGCTTCAATTTTGAATACCACTTGAAACTGCATCTGACAAAGACACAAAGTCAGCTGTAAAACAAGGCTTCTGAAGCCATTATGCTTTTTTTTCTCAGAAAAATGTGCTTGCAGTAGATATTATATTAACATTTGGTTTAAAAAAACAACAACAAAAACACCTAAAAAACATCTAAATCATGGCATTAGAAACATGTCAGATATAAAATACACCCACAAAATACAACACCTCAGTTGTGATAAACTGGTAGGAGTTGGAAAGGCTGCCCTGTGGAAAATGAGACGTTAATAATCTGCACAGCTGTGTGTCCTTTGATGGCAGTGGTGAACGCTGGAAGCCTATCACCGGCACAATCGCTTCACACATTAGAGTTTACGTTTGTCATTTATCATTTGCGTCTCCCACTGAAACAAGTAACAGACACAGACAGCAATATGCACACAAACACACACAACCACAGGATGCGATCAGAATTTGAACATCCTCTCTGCCCCCTCAACATCCTGTGTGAAAACCCTACCACCACAGCAGCACAGGAAGCCGTGTCTGGAAGGAAGGACACTGAGGTTAGTTGGGACATGACTACACCACAGTGAGACGACATGAATGAAAAAATGACGCAAATATTGCAATCAATACAAATAGCATTTAGGTTCAATACAACTTCCTTCCTTGCTGCTGTATGCAAGCTGGGAGTTGAAAAGTGTGTGACAGGCGTTAGATAACATCCATTCATTACCACATAAGACACTCATCCAGCTGATCGTGTGTACCAACCTGTGTGAAAGAGTCAGTACTAACGTGATTAGGTTTGATGCTGCAGATGCTTTGCCTCAGGACATTGTTCTGCTCTCTGATCCTTCGTAATTGATACACGGATGTGGGTGGATGGCTAAGACCGGCGAGTAAGGGGAGAGGGAGGAAGATGAAGAAGAAGAGTAAAAAAAGGGGGTTTTGTGTATGCAGAAAATAGGGTAGAAGAGGCACCTGCTGGGTCCACATGGTTTTGAATGGCCCAGCTTAAGTGGCTGCACTCACGCATACATCAGACTGAAGCGCTGCCCCTGCTGTGAGTAAATGTGGTTGCGAGCACATGGTGCCTCTGATCAAGGCTATTGGCAGGGTGGTTTGTGTTATCCGGGGGGCGAACCAGAGATGGTGGGCTAGGTTTTTTATTTTGATAGAGTTGAGGCACAGGTGCACATTGTAAAGAAGGATAGTTAAGGGTGAAATGGGGATAGAGAGAGAAAGAAGTGTGTACACAGAGAAGTGGGAGAAGGGGAAAAACAAGTACAGCAAACAACAGACAGGGGAGAGCAGATAGATGCCAAAAAAATATATTTTTGCAATATCTGAGCACAGCAACCATAAAATGGTTAACATTAGTGCAATGCTTCTCAACTTCAGGGTCTGGACAAGAGTTGGATACTAAAATCCTGTGCTTATATGGCACCAGTTCCTACATGACCAAAGCCAAATTCAGATTACAGTGTCTCAAAAGTGCCTAGTTAACATTACTGCAACAATCACTCTACATGGCTTTCGTTAGCTGGTAGATACACGTTTAAAATGCCAAGCTAAACAGTCGAAAGTGTGGCTGCATTTCCCTCAAAAGAATTTCAACACCAGGTGGGATATCCAACAAATGTATAAAAATAATTGTGTGTAAATGGGGGAAGCATCTGGTGACGCACAGGATACACTTGCGAGCAGAGGGAAGCACTGCATTCGACTGCTTGTGTGACCTGATGCCAAGCTCAACAACCAGCAGTGTGGGCATCCCCGACCCCCGGAGAACATCGATATGAAACACTAGATGCAAAGTGTCATGTCTGTGATGAAGAGACCACTGATGATGATGATAGCAGCCTCTCCTCAGTTTAGCAAATATGATCCTATTCATATGAAGTTGGACCCCCCCCCACACACACACACACCAAAAAAAAAGTTGTAAAACCAAAACAATGAGCTAAAGACTAAGTTGAGGGGAACTGTAGGTAATAATTTTCTGTGGGTAAGTCACAAGCATATTGCCTTAAAATAGCTTATGTAATAAATAATATTATCATGTTTTCTAAGTCTAAGTCTTCAAAACGTCACATTTTTGTGTAGGGTTTCTAACGATATAGCCCCATAATGTTATTGTACTATTAAACGACACCTTTAGGCTACAAGTGCAGTAAAAATCAATGCAACAATACGAGTGCAACAACATCATATCACCAGACCTGATGTCCAAACCGCTAATAAATTCAATTTGTGTGGACAGAATCTGAAGCTTGTGCATATCACTGATTATTAATTATAAATATACAACAGCCTTTCTCTGTATAGCCTTACTACAATTAATAAAAAAGACACAAAATAATTAAACTGACTGATGACTCTGCTCTGAGTGCAACAAGAAGCGATATTAGGGCTACAGAAATGAAATAACTGCCACTTTAACAGCAGAATAAAACATCAGACAACACAGGAATGCATGAACAATACAAACTCCACAGTAGCTGCGGTCACAAGCATGTAGTTGTTGTAGCCAACTCACCTGTGACAAAGTCATTGTGTCAGTCCTCAACAATGTCTCTTGGTTCAACTTTGCTTGACCTCGACCCTGACCCCTCCTCCTCTGACTCGAGGAAGCTCAGGCAGACTGCGGGATCGCTGCAGGAGCGCAAGACGAGGTCAACATTGTAAAATTACAATAAACAACCAAGGACAAGTCCTCCAATGTAATTTGATCAGCTGTTTATATCTCTGTCAGCTGCTTAAGATAAGCCTATTTTCCTGAAAACAAACGCCCACTGCTCTAAAAATACTCACTCACTGGAGTTGGAGTTCAGTGACTGTCTGCCAGACTCCATTAACACGTTGCTCAATTTAACTGTTATAAACTTCTACTCCCTCGAAAAGATCATGAATGATTTGTTGCGACTCATAAACAGACACTAACTAATTCGGTGAACATTTGGCATTAACTTGAACTCTAAACAGACTCTAAGTTACAGCTGTACCATGGCTGTAGCGTTAATTGTCAGAGTAGTGAGTGTTTCAATTTAGGATGTTTTCTTAATCTCTGATGACATATGATGGTCAGTTTATGATTTATTACAGTAAATATATTTGGAGATTTCTCTTTTAACTGGTTAATGGACAAGTTTTAAGTATTAATACCTTTTAAACTGCACTGAGATGTAGATGAGAGGAGCAGATGGAACCGCTGTGTATGTGTGTGTGTGTTTTGACCCACTCAGCAGAGAAACATCTGTGTGTGGATCCACCTGCATGCAATCATCCACACACAACATCTGCGTTTATCAGTCAGTAAGCACAAAGAAACCAATCTACTTATCCAATACCGCACTGAGATGCCAAAATTACTTTTCCATTGAAATTCTGAACCACCATACACATGCCCATATATTCGGGATCAGATGTCAAGAGTGTCTGTGAGTCACAGATTTTGAATGCTCATGGTCTTGGCAGATGTTACAGCCAGATAACATCAAATGAAAGTTGGACAGACACACACACACACACACGCACACACACAGTTGGAGCAGTCGTGAGTAACTACAAAGGCTGAGCTGAGAAGTCAGTTATCAAGTGCTTGTGGTAGGTTAAAGATGAAGCTAACTGACTGCGTAGATGCCTGCCAATTCTGCACTTAAAGATTCTTCTGCATCTGACACGAAACTCATTTTCCCCTCCACTGTCATGGGGCGTTGTAGTGTTTCAAATAGATGAACGGCAGATACTCTCTAACAGTCACTTCCACCGCATCGTCGTCTCAGAACGTCAATGAGAGTACAACTCTCGTTATTACTCACAACAGAAGAGAAAGTTGACGGCTCCCTACAGCTGCTCTGTTTTACAGGGGAATCTTTAAACTGAGCTGCAAGAATACTGCTCAGAATACTGCTCACTTGTAAAATGCTGAATAAAATGAGAGGGACTTGGGAACATGTGCAGTTAGAACTGGAGATGAGCATCAATCTCTCAAGAAGGTACCCAAAAATGGAATAAAGTAAGATTGTTTCACCCGTATGAAGCAGTAATATGTGACACTTAGTGTATGTGAAGGATCTGGTAGCTAAAACCCATGAGGGTGTGAAATGATCCAGTGAAAGTATCTTTGAGTGAGTGCACTCTTAGAAATAAGAGTTCCAAAAGGGCTGAGGTTCTACCAAAAAACATTTTCTTTTAAAGGACCTTTTTTGAAGAAATGGTTTGTCAAGGGTTCTTAGCAAGACTAGGAGTTCTATTAATAACCCTTTTCATCCAAAGAACCCCTTTTGGAAGAAAGCGTTCTTGAAGAATTGTTGAAAGACTGGGTGTTGAGAGATTTTTTTTCTCACTTTAAAAAACTGAAACATTGATTGTGAAAATCTGCAGAATACAATATGGTTCTTCACAGGACCGACAGAAAACAAGAGGGTTAAAACCTTAAATATATATTTTTAGATCCTCCTGCGTGGGTTCTACATGAAACCCCCAGGATATAAAAGAAACCTTGGGCGGGTTCTACATGAAACCTCTTGAAATATACAGTAAAAGGGTTCTTGGTAGACCACTGTTGGTGGTTTCTACATGAGACCCTTTGGAATATAAAAGGGTTCTCTGTAGAACCCTTGGGTGGTTTCTATATCACAGCCGTGGGTATATAAAAGGGTTCTCAGTAGAACTGTTGGAAGACAAGAGGGTTTTAGGTGCAAACCTTAAATATTGTATATGGTTCCACATGAAACCACATGAAAGTAAAGGTTCTGGATAGAACCCTTGGAGAGGGTTCTTGGTGGAACCTTTATAGCATAAATGCATTCTCTGTAAAACCACTCACAGGGGATTCTGGGTGGAACATGTCACAAATGTTCTCAGTATAACCCTTAATTCTAGGTAGAACTCTGAGAGGGTTTCAAGTGGAACCCTGATGAAAGGTTCTACCAGGAACCAAAAAGATTCTCCTATGGGGACAAGCTGAAGAATGCTGTATGGTTCTCTTTAGCACTTTTATTTCTGAGTGTGTGTTAGTGAGTGAGGGGAAATAAAATTTGAAAGGGTTCTCATAGAATCCCCCTGAGTGGGCTCTTGATCAGGCCCTTGTAGTATAAAAGGGTTCTTGTATAACTGTTTATGTTGGGTTCTAAGTAGAACACTCTCAAAGGGTTCCAGGCAGAACCTTTACAAAAGGTTCTACAAGGAACAAAAAATGATTCTCCTGTGGGGGACGAGCTGTAGAACGCTGTACGGTTCCAGTTAGCACTTTAATTTCTACGAGTGTGTTCGAGAGTGAGGGGAGTGAAGTGAAAAACATCTACAGCAGCACACACACCAACAGCGTGCCTGCGTGTGTGTGTGTGTGCGTGCAGGTTGTGGGGCAGCTCTGTGTGCATATGCAGTGTGAGGAGAGTGCTGGGGGGAGACCACCTACACTTCCACCTGCTCTGCCTTTTAGAGGGGCCTCTTCAATCACAAGGCTGGGGTCATTATGGATGCGAGCCTCTAGCCGCCAGGCATTGTTTAGCTATTTCTGTCCTCGCGCTTTACAGTGAAACATCGAGCAAGAGCCCCATTAAAACCGGCGCTTCAAAACACGAGCAGCCATGACAGGAAACATCAGGTCCTCTACATCAGACTCTCCCGTCTCTCATGTGGAAGATAAAATCCTGAAAAGTGCGAGGCAACAACTGAGCTATGTGCTCCTTAAGACTGTTCCACTAACAAATGTGTTTCATTATTCTTTGTCAAGAGCAGAAGATAAAATCAATGAAGCTCTGCAACAAAACAAACTTGTCTTTATTATGGAGGTAGATGTGATAATAAACGAGGACACCTCTAACTTTGCCCAGACTAACACGGTGATGAGTAATGACAAAGCAGTGAACTGTTTGACAGGCACTGTGAAGATGACTAAGTCCAAACTTTCAGTGTGAGATATGAAGGGGGAAGATGTTGTTTGTTCTTGACTTCAGGGAAAACTATTTGAATGCTTCTTATGCTTCTTATGTTTTTCCTGTTTTGGTAACTCTTCTGTGAAGCTCGTTCACTTAAAGTCAACCACCCTATATTACTTAAGAGGGTTTGGGCAAGATGAAAGGTAGGATGAGTTCAAGGCAGCACGCACACCACTTGTTTGTGGTGCAGGCAGGGAATCAAGTCCCCCAGATATCCAATGCCAAAGGAAAAAATGGTAACACGGGACAAAAAAAAAGACTTTTTTGTTAGAAGGTGAAATGTAAAACAAATGTATTACACATAAGATTAAAGAAATGTTTTGACATGTGGGAAATGGTATAAATTTGTTTTCTTTCTAAAGAGTTAGATGAGAAGATTGATTGACTGTCACTCTCATGTCTGGCGGGTTAGGTTAGCTGAGCAAGAACACTGAAAAGAACAGGAAAAAGCTGTCTACCAGCACCAATTAACAAGTTAAATAATTTTGATTAAGCTATACAAGTATAAGTGTACAAATGACAAATTTTTGTACAGGTTAGCTGCTTCCCCCTGTTTCTAGTGAATCTAAGCTAACTGACTGCTAACTGTAGCTTCATATTTACCATACAAACATGAGAGTGGAATTAATCTCCTCATGTAACCAAGTAAGTTTATCCTATTCATGTGGTGTTGGAATAATTGTAAAAATGAGTCCCCTTCTGGGAAAATTCACATGACCGCCTCCTCAAGTCAGAACAACAATTTGGAAAGTCAGCAAAAACTTTGGCCCCCAACTTGCACAGTTGTTGTCTACTGATGTCATATACACAGAAATACAGCAGACAAAAGCAAATGTTTGACTGGTAACTTTTAATTCACATATTGCATATTAATTCTTTGCTCACATATGATTTGAAATATGGTATTAATTTTAACTGTTTATGTCTGTGACAACAATTCAGTGGGTGAGGGTTTTCAGCATAAGCCTCTCCGGCAGGAGGACAGAGTTTGAATCTTGGTCTGTGTGGCCTGAAAGTTAACACATTGGTTGACTTAAAAAATAGGTTAATAATTTTCAGAAAAGGAAAACATCATGGTTTATCCCTGCCATGTGGGTGCATATAGCCACATTGGCTATTTACATTATTACACACTTGGGTGTAAATAGCCACATTGGCTATTCCACCCTGGATGTAAACATGTTGTTGGCTACTGACATCTGGGTGCAAATAGCGTCTGCCACATTTATTATCCCAAACGATTCCCTCAAAACATGCAAATTTTCAATGTTTTTTTTAAAGTGGTGAGAGCTTCAAAACCTCTCAAATGTAGCCAGATACCTTCTCTGTTTGAAACGCTAGTAAACAACTCTGTCATGCAAACAATTAAACAGTGATTTGTGACCAAACAAGACTCTTAAACGGCCCATAGAGAGTCTATATTTGGAGCAGAGCTTCCTAAATGCACTACTTAAGGTAAACTACATTAAATGTGAGGTAATTAGTGTGCCACATAACAGACCACAGACTGCTAATTGTGCTGCCTGTGGTTGTCTCTGCTTGCCTCCACCCAGCAGAACCTGCAGACTGCTCTTAATAGCAACCTCGGCATCTATTCAGCACGAGATCACTGTCCGAGCGCAGAGCACGCAAACAGTAATTGTCAGCTGAGGTGTGATACACAAACATGTCTGATAGCAGGCTGAGTTGAGGCACGGGGCACGGTGTGGTGTGTGTGTTTGTCTGTTTCAGTTCAAGCTGCAGCACAAGGTGGTGCACCAGCAAAAGTGCATTTACATTTGTGAGTAAGAGTGTGACTGTGAGCGAGAGTGGAGAGTGCGGTGTCTGTGTTTGTGTGAGTGGATGAAATATGTGGGTGTTGTGGGGGAGTTGGATGATTTTTACAGGCACTGATTCACTCGAGGGCGTCCGTGTCCAGGCTTGTTTAAGACGTGCCGGGTCCCGGGCGTCGGGAATGGCGCTCAGTTACAGGATCACGCAAAGGCTCCCTGAGGCTTAACAGGAGTTGCCGACGCAGACAAAGTCATAAAATCTGTGGCCTTTTATGTTGACAGAAAAACTTACATGTGAGTGTTTGCCCCCAGAAGCTGCTGGCACTGCACTTTTTCTCTGAACTATCCCTAACTGGAGAAAATCCCAGTGGATTTCTATCACACACTGACACACGTACAGTGAAAGCATGTGTGTTTTATGACTGATTGTGTTGCTGTTTGTTTATATTACTTAATGAGGTTTGAGGGCGTGTGTGTGTGTGACTTGAAACTTACTCACTCTGCTGTCATCGACTCGAACTCTGCACCTCTTCGTTCTTTGTAGACCGGTGACGTCATTCCTGTCAAGGTCATGACCTTCCCATCATTCATATCCCCCCAGAAGGGATTCCCTGGTCTGGCTTTATCTCCAGTATGACGTGCTGGTGTCTAACACAGCAAATTTTCCACTTTATTTATTTGGATTCAGATGAGGAGGGAAACCAGGAAGTGGACCAGACACTGAGGATGAGACTCAACACAGACAAGGAACAACTGCTGACAGGCAAAGAGGAAAGGGGAGTTTTGCGGAGCAGATGCGATTGTTCACACACACACACACACAGATTTCAGATAAAGATTTTTTTTTAGGGCTCAACAATGGCTGCCCCCTTTTATCAGCCACTCTGGTTTTGGATTTGAATTCCCCATTTATTCCCTCCATTTACATATCAGAAAATCCTTATATAAATAGTTTTAAGCCTGGAGCAAAATCAACCAGCTACAAGACTGGAAAATGGACAAAAAGGTTCAAGATTGTGTGCATGATTATTTTAGGACTGAAAGAACTACATATCCCACAAACCACTGTGAATGATAGCATTTCTTCTTCAGTTTTTTATATTCTTGGAAACAATGTTGCAATATGTTGTAGTGTGTGTTGAGTGTGTATATACATTATATTCACTGCGGCATATCAACATCATCGGTTCATGTTAGCTACCCAAGCCCTTGGAAGAGTGCTGTGCTTTGAAGCTAATTTAACATCGTGGCAAAACTGTAATGACAACATCACATGATGCTCTGCTGCTGAAAAAGATTTTTTCCCCATAGAATTACATTGTGAGAGAAGCGGCACCGTCCCCCTGGAATGACTTTCCCATTCCCATTTCCCATTTCCCATTCAAGTTAGCGGAGGCTAAACCTGAAGTTAGCCACTTGGCTGATGGAAGTGTCTACTGAGCAACTTTAGGAGCGAATGTGGAAGCTCCGACTAAGCAGCTCTTACAGGAATGAATGGGGGTTTGCCTCCAATGGTGCATCCCGTTGCTATCATACATCAATGGAAGTGACTCATGTTAGCTAATGTTAGCTAGCTAGCCTGTCAGTCTGGTATCGGGACCACCTGCTCACAGGTGCAGTAAATATTTCCACTTTAACAGCCAGCTCCATCAGTCAGAGAAGTTGCAGTTACACTTGAGGATTATGGGTAGTGTAGTACTTCTCCATGACATAGTGAATAAAACATCTTAAAACAAGGCTGATCAGTTCTTGTGGCTTCTACAGAAGCATATACCATCGTTTCAAAATCTCATAGGTCATGGTGAGTCTACTTTGGATGATTATGACATTATGACTAATAATCTAAATCCCCTATTCAGAATATGAATGGGACTTTTTCACTCCTGGAGCCTCACTGTTGAACTCTGTGGGTTACCAAAGAAATATGGACCTCAATTAGAGCAGAAATGATGGAGCAGCTGCTTTCGAAAAGAGGGACAGAACTGCTTGGGTTGATGATTTATATGACTCTAAAAACCCCTGATCATGAGCTCTGTGGAGGCTGACATGGCAATACTGTGGAGGCATTTCGTTTTAATAAAAGCCAAAGCCATGTTTTGACCATGTGGCAGATAAAGAACCAAGAGGAAACGCACACACGCACACACACACACACACACACACAGTGGAGCGGCTGTGGCTGTGTGACAGAGCCAAACCATAACTGAGAAGACCCACTCAAAGGAAATCTCAAAGTAGTTTGGCAGACAGCGAACGCTCTGGGATCAAATGTGAGTAGACTCTGGTGGAGAAACAGGGATTTACGCAGGATTTTGTTTTACCACTTCAAGAGTGTGTGGATAAAATGTCAGATATCTCAGGCTGTATCCACATTACTATGTTTTCATTTTGTTCACCTGGTGACCACAGTGCTCTAGTGTCTGAATATTGCATTCAAGTTTATGTATTAAGTGTTTTACTGGTGTAGCTACATCAGTTGACCAGGTGATAATGCTGTGTTGCAGGTATGGACAAGGTTATGGTAATTAGACATCAGGTGTAGATTGTCATAAGTTTTTGACCTTGTAATCTGAAGATAATTAATCAGGATAAATGCGCCAGAGGAGTGAAATAGAGCATTAAATATGTAATGGACCAGGCTGAGCTGTAAGTTTGGATCACGTGCTGTGACATTGTAATTAATATTCAATAAACCCTCATTCAAGTTTACCTGCCTTGTAAGAGTGGATTCATTGAGTTTTCACAAGATGGAACATGAGTCATAACAAGATACTCTACTGATTAGTTGGCCTAAGAGCTTGGAGCATGGTAAAGCAGCCACTACAAACATTATCCAAGAGGATTATGTGAAGAGCAGTCACGTTTCCCAGCCTTTTCGTTTTCATCCTGTTGTCCTGCTATCTGACTGCTTCCTGTGTGTACACCTGCTTGCCCATGCCCAATGTATCTAAACAGTCATCAGGCATGTTCATAAGGACGGAGATTATTCCTGAAATGGTGGCAAAAGGTTCGTCTGGACAGAGATTGTTTTGTCTATGCTTGAAATGTAGTAGTGTGGATAAAGACTCCAATCCCTTCCTCTCTTTGCCCTCCTCAACTGAGACACACACATATACACACAAACATACAAGATCTGGAGCCAATTGTCCCTCCTCTCGCCCCCTCTACTACTCTAAATGTCCTCTTGCGCTACAGGCTCCTTGGCTTTTAACTTGCAAACAAGAATTGGGCAAGATCATTAGGAGCACATTCTGCATTCATTACCATGATCGCATGTTTCTGCACTACAGACTAACAAACAGAGAAAGAGGGATGGCAGGAGGAGGACAGGACATATGACAGAACAAAACAGGGTTGAGTGGAGCCATGGGACACGGCCAAACATGTTGACTTCTGGCGCTAACATCAGTGACCCACACGTTTGACTAACAGTTTTTCTATCTCTCCTCTTGCTCTCTGCAGAATGTGGCCCACTGCCTGCAAGCGAGGAGGCTGCCCCCTGAAGCTCCGGTCAGCTACCTGACTCACAGCTCCTACAGGGCAGTTTCAGGTTCGCTGAGCAGGACGGACACAGGACCTTGCAAAGGAGATCTCAGAGTTCCTTCAGTTAGCATCGCTATGGACAGCACTGTGCGTGAGACTATGTGGCTACCCAAGAGGCTTTTTACCCCCTTTCTGCTTTTATCATAAAGAAGTGAGCAAGAGGTTGTGACAAGGCTGATGCACACAGAGAGGTCACAAGTCTTCCAGGGACATAAGAGACAAGTTGTCCTTTTTTTGACTCCCAAATGATCAAAGAAATGTGACTTAGCTTGGAAACAGCAGAAATGAAAAGTGGGTTGGAGTCAGCATGAATTTCATGGCACAGAACAGTTGAGAGCAAAGAGTAACTATTTAAAAATATCAGTGACATATAATGTGAAACGTGTCTCCAAATGAAAGATGTACAGATTTTCCACTACAGCTCATTTGGCTCTCACTGTGTTGTGCGTGTCCTCAGTACACTGCCCCGGGCATGGGCGTAGGCGCAGTATTTTTCCCTCCAACTATCTCTTCATGCAAGAACAGCAAGATCTTTTTTTAATTTGCTTTGGCAGCGTTTCTTCTTACATGTGTCCATCACTGTGTCTGATATATGTCTGCTGTTAAGCCTGACGTTATTCAGGCCAGCAATTTGTCAAACACGCATTAGAAACTGTGTTAATAAATCAAATTTAGAAAGTAAATAATGATTTAAAGAGTCTACAGCCAGGCTAGCAGCTCTGTCAGCTGTACTTGGGCACAGTGATGCTCGATCTTTTATCATAAATATATTTTTTGAGATATTGGGGAAAGGGTAAAGCAGTTTTTTTTTCTAAGTAAAGTCAAGTCAAGTCAAGTCAAGGGAAGGGTCCAACCTGTTCTCGTTCCAGGTTGTTAAATACCAATGTATTTAAGATAAGATAAGATAAACTTTATTGATCCCACACCGGGGAAATTCACTGGTTACAGCAGCTCAGGGATCAAAAGTACAGGTTGAAAAGGATTGTGAGATAAATAGAATACAAATAACACAAAACACAGAATAAAATATGAAAAGAATAAAAATATTTATGCACGCGACCTATATTCAATATATACACCGTTCACTTGTACAAATATATGGATTTATGTGAATAATTACAGGATAGTTGCACAAATGTTGTGATACACACATGGTACACACATGTCATGACTGTTGGCATCTGATACTGATGCACAAGGTACCCTTTAGGAGTGATGGAGTCTATTTGAGGGGCAGTGATTCATTTATGGTGAAACTGTTTAGATTTAAATTGTTTTATTATGTGACTTAAAATACAACAACGACTGCACCTTTATTATAAAAACATGTAGGGAACTATTAACTGTCACACAGAGAGGTCATCTCATTTTCTAGCTCCCTGGGTACTCTATATGGTACTTTACCACTTTTTTTTTCCAATGGAAGAGCACCTTAGAGAGCACTGTTTCATGTTTTAATTTCTGTAGAAGATGGGTTTACACTGAAGTAATTTGAAAGCCCATTACATCGCAAACAGATGCTAAAGGGTACCTTGTGTGACTGTGCCTTGGCTTCTGGATATGAAAATGGGATGGATGTTCACCATCTTGGTTCAGTGTGTTAGCATGCTAACATTTACAAATTAACAATAAACACAAATTACAGCTGAAGCTGATGGGACTGCCATTATTTTTTTTAAACCTAATTATTTCACAAATAGAAATTCTGGCCTGAGACAAGAACTTAACAGATTTCATGGCAATCAGTAAAATCACAAATGTGAGGCTCATAGTGGCTCAAGAGGAAGAGTAAGGGGATCAACAAAGTCAATGTATTCATCCTCTAAGGATCATGAGTGTATAAAAATTTAAAGGCAATCAATCCAATAGTTTTTTAGATATTTTATTCTGGACCAAAGCAGTGGACCAACAGACCAACAGCAGCCTGACATTGTCATCCTTAGTGCCATGCTGCTGGTGTAGCTAGAAATAAATCCTGTCAGACTCATAATGTCAGTAAAAATCAAATCTGATCAAGCATGATTACTCCTAGAATTATTCTAATAGTTCTTTGAAAAGTACATGAGTCTCTCAGTGCAAAGGCTTGCAATTTCAGTTCCTCTTCAATATTAAGGCAGCTTGCAAGCCCACAGACGCTGTGCATGGATGCACGTCAGGCTTGGAACCAATCAGACATCTACAATTAGAAAGCTCATGAACTTTAGCCTTCAAATTAATGGCACACAAAGGTTTCAGGAGATCTAAGCTGTCAGTAACATCAGCAGGCGAAGTGTTAACAGATCAACATCGTCTGTTTGGTGATAATCGAGTGGAGAGGAGGCAAACACCATCAGGCCATCATGTGATGTTGACGAGGATGATGATGATGATGTAAACGATGATGGATCCCTCTATTAATAGACCTGGCAATAGAGTGACCACAGTCACAAAGGAGAACAGCAGCGCTATGGATGAGAGGCCCCATTATGTCCAAATGAAGGAGTCAGCCGCTCTGTCAAGAGGGCACTTTACAAACAAACCTCATTTGACTGAGCGTGTCTTTCTCTTTCCCCTTGCCCACCCGCTCTCCCTGCGCTAACCCCCGACTCCTTTCTGCTGAGTGGGTGTTTAGAGGAGTTGTGAAGGTCACGCCAAAGACTCTGAAGTGAGGAGTGAGCTCGAGGTTTTGACCTCTGATTGGCCCCCGGCTGCCCTAGCTGCTGTGAGTCACAGAGACAGAGCCGTCGCACCAACCAAAAGCGGGTCCGGCGTTGTGGCGAAGCAGACGACGAGTAGGCTGCTGCCTGGCTCGGACAAAAGGAGAGTTGTGCAGAGGTGGCAAGGCACAATGGGATGGTTTGAGAGGAGGAGGTGAGGAGAGCTCAATCCCCACCATAAGCACCTTATTGTGAAAGCCTGCTTTGTTGAAAGAATCAATCTATATGGTGAAGAAATTCAGGGGATTTCCTGGTGTGAAGGAACTAGTGATATTGTGAGACTGAAGAACAGAAAGATATATTTCATTTAAAAAAAAACAACTAATCTCTTTCACGCACATCACAAAGTGTTTCCTACTTGTTTTAGAAATAAAGTTCATTCTGCATGATTTAATATGGGAGTCAGGAAAAAGTCTCTTTAAAGGAGAAATCTGTAATATGTTCACTGTAATAAATCATAAAGTTACCATGATATGTTATTGGAAATTAAAGAAGCATAATAGGTTGAAATACCAGCTTCTCTGATAACAACGCTAAAGCTGTGGTGTCCTCCTTTGAAATTTTTATTCTGCCCCGTGACTTTTTTTGTTTTTCTTTGCCCGTTTCTCTTTAATCAGGGTTCATATTCATTCTGAATGTTCGCCAAATGAGTGTGTGTTTATGGGTCATAAAAAATTCAAAATAATCTTTGAGAAGGATCAGATATTTATATGGTCACGAAATTCTTCACTGTAACTGTCGCTAGCCTACTCGCTGCCGTTAGCTCAGTTAGCCGTGTAGCTACTGGCTCTATTTCTCTGGGTTTGAATATTATTGGAAACATTTAGGATCCACAACTCAACGGAACATTTAAAATAAGTCGAGCATTTTTAGACATTTCAATGTAGGAATGTAAAAATCTGTTACATAGCTTTAACAAGGTGATTAAGATCGTCTTAATTAGGTAAAAGAAAGAAACCTGAATTCAGAAGGTGTGCAGTTTATTACAGACAACAGGTGTAAGAATATTTCCTTTCTCGACTATATTATTTCATGACTGCTTAATTTTAAATCTGATTTTTTACTTATTTTATCTAAACACTGATTAGGACTAATCTTAGATTAAATTAGTCTTCGTTATAATAAGTATGTTAGTTCATTTTTTGAATGTTTTTAAACTGGCCATATCTTAGACATTGCACCTTTAATGACAATCAAATACATTTTTCAGTAGTGGAAATGTGGGAGACTTTCTTATCTTCTCCTTTCACGCAGATGTTCACATTGTGGTCAAAAAAAAATTCTACACCCATGAATACTCCACCCTAAGTGATAGACGTGCTTGTTCTCACACACACACACACACACACACACACACTTTGCTTAATCTTACGGTAAACAGCTTCCTTCCACCCTCAGGCCTTGCCTTTCCCAAACTCACCCAGGAACAAGAGCAGGTAACACTCGGTTGGTTTTGGCACTCGTCCATGTGATCCCGACTGTTAAAGCAGAGTCTGTTGCCAAGCAGCTCGTCCTGCCCTGGAACTCTTTGAAAGTTTGCCCAAAAAATATGCATAAAAAACAGCAACAACACAAAATCCTGGAGCAGTTTCTGGTGATAAGTCGGACTAGAAAAAAAAAAGCAGAACTCAGAGGAAGGAATGTCTGTATACTTGGGTACACACAGAACAACTCTAAATCTAAACAGACTAAACAGAGATGTGACTAATCAAGATGTGACTAAGATGTCGGCCACATATTTTTTTTGTTTTTTCGCAAAAGCTGAAACCTGAGAAACTGAAGTGTTCGACTAATCACCACATGTCATTGTTTAGAGCTGAATCCACCCAAAATTCACACTGTTAATAATTGATGTGGTGATTAATAGAGATTGTTCAGGACAAAAACAATATCGCATATTAATCTATAACACGTCGTACATCTGCCTCAGCCTTCACACATTTCTCTCTCCCACTGATTGGGTAACATGAGTGTTTTTGACTAACATTTGGCAGGATGGCACGGTGCCACCTCACGAGTGTTCCCGTAAACACTCACCACTCTGGACCCTATAGTGTTGTGCTTTGCCAAAATGTCACTGGGACTGTGGTCAACCTCTACCGCAACGCTGAATAAAACTTCTTCCCAAGCAGAGCAGAGCAGAAGCAGAGCAGCAGCAGAAACAGGCAGCTGCACAGAGAATAGAATTTATAAGGGAGGTGGCAAAGTGGAGGCATAACACTGCCAGGAACTGTTGTTTTCCTCTGTTTATTCATATTCCCATGGATACTGACAAAAAGGCATAGAATTAAAATAGTCGCTCTGAATACCAGAGAATTACCTGAGATGAGGCAATTATGATCAGGCACAGAGACCCTAAAAAGTGGTGATTTCAGACTTTCCAAGTCATGTTACGATGATGGTAAACAGTTGTGTTCTCATTTCTATGACATTTTTAAGAGTTGTTGAGTAACTTCTGTCCTAACAAGAGTACTCCCTTTAGGCCTAAACATGATAACAGGGTCTGTCGGAGCAAATATCTCCGTATGTGCTTTTTCCAACGAGTACATGTTGTTACAGGGTAGTCGTGACTGTTCATTGCCAAACGGGAAACCTGTTGAAAGCTCGATCCAGCGCTTTTCTCCAGCACAGGTCGAAAAGGTAAAAGGTTAAGTAATCAAAGGTGTTTCGAAATATTTAAAACACCTTTTTTTAAAGCCTCAGACTATGAGCTTCCCCTCAGATAAAGGATGCCTATGTGATCATGATTATGTTATTTGATCCCATAGAGCAATGTTTACCAAACTTTTTTTTCTGGGGACCCACTGTTTAAAAAAATGGCAAACAATCACAGCCCAATTCACAATAGGCCTCATCAATAAATCTTTGAGGAAAAAACAATATTGGACAATTTCGCCTCTTTCATAAATTAAACAAAATAAGTGCATTTAAGCGGAATTAATATGCTCCTTTCAGGATCAGTAAAGCAATATAAATGCTTTATAAAAGGTGTATTGTAGATATTAGTCTTACATTTGCAGAACTTCTTCCTTCGTCTTTTATTTATTTGACAACCCAAATATAATCCCACCTGTGGGGGTCATGACCCGGTCTCTGGGAATGACTGCCATAGAAACTCAGCAATTAAGCCAAGATTGCTGTTTGACATAACTTCAGATTGCACCAAATGCATAAAGAAAGGTCTGTCCAAAGGCATTTATTCATTTCTGACTCTGAAAAAAACAAACAGTCAAATTCACCCTAACTACTGCATCCTTGAACTATAAATTCACACACATTTAGGCTGTTCTATGTGATCTTTTTTGATAATTCAAGTAATATTTTTTCACTTCCATTCACTGAGCCTCCCCTGAAACTGTTTGGAGCCCTCCAGGGGAGGCCCGCCTCCCGCTGTGAAAACCTCTGATCTAGACCAGTGATTCCCCACCAGGGAAAACTTCTACCCCATAGGAAATGTGGAAAGCTCAATGAATAACTCTATTTTAACTAAAAAACTGGGACTGGGATGGTCCAGTGTAATAGATTAATATGAATTTTTGTTGGAATATGGAACATAATACTCCTACGTATTATAAGTATGTTTTCATCAGTGTATAATCACCTGAAAATAAGAATTGTTGTGTTTCGCTATCTTAGAATGAACTGTTCGTATCTACAGAGGGCGAGGGTCTTCTTCTACGGAGGCCGCCTTGTTGAACAGCCATGTTTCTACAGCAGCCCAGAACAGACAAACCAACACTGCCACCGTAGTTTCGCCTACACGCCTAGCGATATTCAGTTGGCTGCAATCACTAAATGTCATTGAATCCTGCATACTGGTCCTTTAACAATATGCTAAAAATATTAATATTTATATTTGTATCAAGGAGGAAAATAAAAAAAGTGAAATAAAAACATAAAAACATAATTTTTGTATAATTAATAGTGTTAACTAACATCCAGTTTATAATGAAGATGTTCTGATACCATTCTTTAATTGCTGATATTGATTTTTGTACGTGAATCTTGCATATCGGCCAAGTAAGGGATAATGTACAGTGAGCAGGAGCATTATCCCACTTATTACACGGCTACTCAATAATATGACACAAAATTTAAATTTAAATTTAATGATTTTATTGATTTCAAAATATAGTATTGCTTCTCCAGAGTCTATGATCAGAACTGTGTCTGTTATACATAAACAACAGACCTTAGAAGGCTTTAATTGACCAGTCAGAATAAAGTGTTTAATAAAGCTGTGTAATAATACAGTACCGATCCAGTACCAGTGCATTAAAATAAAAAATTCAGAGTTAATAAATTAAGTGGTATTGGATTGATGTGTAGACCTATCTCATACCTGATGCTGCATTTTAGACTGTATTGGAGACATTTTCTGATACTGTTAGAAGAATCAAAATAAATGTATTTTCTAATCAATCCATCACAACACATTTGGCACATGAAGGGGTCCTTGAACTCATCTGGAGCTGTGGAGGAGGTTAAGAGTGACCCAGACGATCTTCTGCCTGTTGGTAGCTTTTATTATTCAGCTGTATTCATGCCGGCCTTGTCTCCATTCGTTATTGATGTGTTTCCTGGTATAAACGACTGTTGAACATGATCAGAGATTCATCCCTCAGGTGAGAGCAGCCAGAGGATTTAGCGCCTGCCGAAGCTGCAAAGCATCCCACCTGACTTGTTTTGTCTGTGCAGGGATACGGGATACATTGGTGGAGGCATTTTGTGTTTGTGTGGGCGTTGGAAGAATTACAAACAGGAGACAAAGGTTCCCTTCTCCACAGCTGAAACAGGTGCACTATTGAGGAGTCACATTTCCTTTCTCTGCGTACTGTAGTTCTCAGAGAGAGAGAACCACAAGTCTTCTACCTGTAGAGAGATGTAAATGAAAGGTAAGGTGTTATAGATCAAAAGGCTGAATTGCAGAACATGAATCTTCCTGCTTGAGATAATTAACTGGGTTTGGCTTGTGCTGGACAAAGTTTCCTCTGTTTCCAGTTCATGATCAAAGCTACTCCAGCAGGCATCGTGCCCAATACCAGCAGTACCTCAAAAACCTGTCAGGATACTGCAGGAAGGAAGTGGTTTCTCTGGTCAGTGTTCTGCTTCAGTGGTGTGCACGGTCTGAAATTAATCTTTTTCCCTCACCTGTCACTGCGGCACTGAACATTTCTGCCAGCCTGTCTCTTTTTTTGTCTTCCACTTCTGAAATGAATGCTTTAGAAGTGTAAACACTGAGCCAGTAGTGCCAGACTGAGGAAAGGAAAAGTTCAAGATAAGATCTCTAGGCATAATTGAGCTCAATTTAAGACCAGTTCCGTCAACTTCCGTGTGAGACTTTTGCCATTTTCTTATATTTCTTAAATTCGGCTCCAGAGAAATAGCCTTTTTCTCATCTTAGCCCAAGACCAATTTGAGCCCAACTGAAGATCTTGAAATGTTCTTGTTTTGCTCACTCTGCACTGATCTAAATAATCAGCTCTTGAGCTAACAGTGAGATCTAAAATTAAACTTGGTTGTCTTAAACAAGATCTTAAATTTGTGGTCAAATTAAAGTGTTGTTGCTCCCTACGGTCGTCAAGGAGAAACCATAAGTAAATAAGAATCTTATTTATTTCTCATAAGGCAAAGACTGTGAGAAGCACTATTTTCCACTGGTCAGACAGTAGAAATATGGAGTATATATCATGAAACCTATTTTAAACTTTTTAAAAACAATATTACTTAACATAAGAGAAATCTATCTGCCAGGATGGCAATTGACCTGAAACATCTATCTTGATAAAAATACCTGATTTAGGGCACCCCGGTAGCTCAGTTGGTAGAGCGTGCTTCTGATATAACAGGCTGTCAAGGAAATACAATGACAAGTACCTCCAATATGGCTTTACTGAATTGAACAGTCGGCCAAAATGTCTTTTAGCCTCTGCCTGCAGTATCTTCAGTGGCGATGAAGCCTGCCAAATTTTTTACCTTTAATATTTTGTTGAAGTAGTGTTACATGCAGCTAACTGAATTGGTCACTTGCATTGTTTTATGGGTATTCTGTGATGAGATGGTGCAAAAGGTTTAGTACATGTCTAATATCTTCGTAATACATTTTTCTTGAGTTCTTTCACATAACAAAGAATATGAAAGTGTAACACAAAAAAGGCTTTGTTGAATTATATATTACTTTTACTATTTAAAATTATACTTACTGTTATACTTGTTATCATGTGCATTTTTTCATTATTATTAGGTGCAATATTAAATATATTATTAGGTGCAATATGACCTTTTATTACTTTTCATTATCACGGCCAATATTACTTTCAATGCCACTGCAAATACTACTTTTGTATTTTAGTTTATTTAAGCGTACTTTTTATACTTATGTTATATTATTATTGTATTAGGCACTGTTGTTTTACATTTACTCTTTACATGCTTTATATTGTATATTTCACTTCATATTTAATATTGTTTTTTAGTCTGTTACTGTAATTTTGAAGCAGTTGTTGGCACAAGAATTTCCCCCAGGATTTATAAAGTTTCATCTTATCTTAACTTATTATTCCGATGAGGGGCTCCCTGATACATTATCTTATAAGGGGTCCTTGACTGAAAAAAAAGAGAACCTCTGACTCTGACTGTGTAGTTTATTATCTAAACTGTCTGTCCCGGTCAGTAAAACCAGATGGGTGCTCTCTTCTCCTCCCTGCTGGGACAGAAAGTCCCTAACTCACTGGCTCCTGGACTGGGTTTATACAGGAGCAGGAGTGCTGCTGGAATGAAGCCCGGGTGGGCGTGGCTTCCCGGTTCTCCCGGAGAGGAACTGGGACGTCATAATGCCCATATAAGGCCTCAGGACTTCCTCTACAGGATGGATCATAATAAACAGCGCAGTACATTTAATACTGGCTATAATTCATATCTAATGGCTCCAACATCAGGCTAAAGATGATCTGATGGTTATTTGACTTAACATTTGTTACATTAGATAGTCTCAAACAAATAAATTCATTTTTAGTACAATGTAACAACATAAAAGCAGTGATTTGATCTACCAGAGCGAGCTCACGTCTTCGCTTATACAACAAAACCGTCACTGAGCCTATAGCTGCGCAGAAAGCTGTGTAAATGAAGTGGGCTCTTCTATTTCTGACACCGGTCTCCGCTCGGTCGGTGTTGCTCTCTTGCCTACAGGCTTGTTTACAGTCGCCTCTTCCCGGCATTAGCGTCACATGACGTCGCACTCAATGGGCGTGGACAGCAAGGCCCAGCCAATCAGAGCGCTGCAGTGTCTCTAGGTCCATGCCTATATAAAAAGACACACATTAGACTCACTGAACACACCTCAACAAGCACCAAGAGCAACACATCAACTTCCAGGAATTCAGAGTTATAACTTTTCTTTCACTTCGGACACTGGAAGAGACTTTTTACCTACTGACAGTTTAAGTTGGACCTTGGACTTTCACTCTTTGTCTTTTTTGGAGTGATTTTTGATTTTGGGGCAGTGTTGAGAGAGAAGACACGTGCATGCTCTGTGCTGACTCTGACATTTGTTGACTATCCACAGACTGTGTTTCTGTAAGCAGCTGGTAAGCTTCACTTTTCCTTCGACTTTATGTCTACAAAGATGGAACAGCCTTTTTATCATGACGACTCTTTTCTGTCGGCTTACGGCCACTCAGATGCAGCAATGCACGACTACAAACTGCTAAAGCAGAATATGAATTTGAACTTGACAGAGCCCTACCGCAACCTGAAATCCCAGCTGAGAGCCGAGACAGACCTTTACCAGGGGGGACAGCAGCAGGACGTGGGGTCCCTGAAGCTTGCGTCCCCGGAGCTCGAGAGGCTCATCATCCAAAACAGTAACGGGGTGATCACCACTCCCACCCCGGGACAGTACTTCTACAACCGGGGCATCACCGATGAGCAGGAGGGTTTCGCCGAGGGGTTCGTGAAAGCCCTGGACGAGCTGCACAAGATGAACCAGATGCCCCCTCCCAACGTGTCCATCGGAGCCGGCGGAGCAACGACGTGTTCGGCAGCGGCGGCCTCTAGTGTTTTCGGCTCCGCTTTGCAGCCCGAGCCTCCCATTTACACCACACTGAACGCCTACTGCCCAAACACAAGCCTCTCCTCTTCCGCATCCAGCTACCCCACCGCCACCATCAGCTACCTGCCGCCGCACCAGCAGAGCCACCCGCAGACCTCCACGCACGCCACGCACCCGTTCCAGCACAGCCTCCCGGGCGCCGGGCTCCATCCGCAGCGGCTGGTCGCGCTGAAAGAGGAGCCTCAGACCGTTCCTGACCTCCTCAGCAGCGACGGCTCGCCTCCGATGTCCCCGATCGACTTGGAGACCCAGGAGAGGATCAAGGCGGAGCGCAAGAGGCTGAGAAACCGGCTAGCGGCCACCAAGTGCAGGCGGCGCAAGCTGGAGCGCATCGCCCGGCTGGAGGAGAAGGTTAAGTGTCTGAAGAACGACAACCAGGGGCTGTCCAACACGGCGTCCGTGCTCCGGGACCAGGTCGCCCAGCTCAAACAGAAGGTCCTGACACACGTGAGCAGCGGCTGTCAGCTGATGCTCACAAGCAAGTCGGAGGCGTTTTAAACACCTGAGAGAGAAAGAGAGACTACTAACTGACTGAAAAGTAATAACACTGGAGGAGTCATGTTCTGCGCGCACTGCAGCACTGGGACTCCGGCTCATGTGTGGTCTGCAGCACGGGGCCGAGGGTATTAGGGTGAAAAGACTGATTGAAATGGTACTTCAGGATGCTGGACATCGCTCAAAAGACCATTCAAGCCTTGACACCAACAGGGCAGCATCCAGACTGAGCAGACACTGAACACAACACAGCGGGCATAGGGCCCAGAAGTCGGGTTTACTAATGGTAGAAAATGGGAGTGATTATTGTATACTTTGTACTTTTTTGCAACTGATATTGTCATTGCAATGCTGCATTTATTCAATGTGTAAATTATTTTGTTTGTCCGGTTGATCCAGACAAACTGATGATGTCCAATGTTTACACTGTCTTTTTTTTTTATTTGTGATGTGTATTTAAGTAAAGTGTCTCAAAATGAAACTGAAACGGTGGACTGGAGTGTTTGTTTTATATTTATATATATCACTTTGTCTGTTTATTTGACAGAGACGGCACATGTTAGATGGTAGTAGTTTATTTCGGTAATGATTAACACTTTCAGAGAAACATAAATTTTAAACTTATTAAACTGACAGAAGAAATGTAGCCTACAATTTTTACATAACGTGTTAATGAAAATCAGCATAAAAATCAAGATGTAAACATACAGAAATGCTAATTAACATCCATAGTACCTGGTTAACACTTTAACAGAAAGATGAATAAGTAACAGTAACAAACGTCAGTAAATTGACCGAGAATGTGTATCCTCAAGCTTTAGTTAACCATTTCTGCATATATATATATATATATATATATATATATATATATATATATATATATATATATATAGATATAGATATATACATATATATAAACCGGATTTGATCAAAACTGCTCATTTACATCCCTAGTTCCTGGGCAGGTGACAAAAACAGAGGCAATACAAATGACATTATACATTCAAATGTAGCCTACATTGGACAGGTTTAAAAAAAATGTCTCAAGTTAAATCTTAGGAAAGTGTAGTGGAAAACACGCCACACATAAATCAGCAGTGATGAGGATAAAGAAGTTTCTTTCCAACTACGATTTATAGTTACTATGGCTCCCGGTGAGAAACCCTTACACAAGCACATATTGTGGTTTTTACGCACAGAGCGTAGCCCGCGTACGTAGGCCTTTCCTGCTTACGCACGGGCTTGTCCATATACGGGCATGTTGGTGAATACTTCGTCACATGGGAGGATTTCTGGGAACCCCCGCCCAGGTAACGCAAACTGGTTTCATCTCGGTCCCTCCCGTCTATTGTATCGATAAGTTCTGCGAGCCCTTTGAAGGTTGCGGAGTTTCCTTTTCTTCTTATGAAGCGACTCGCACACGAATGGAGCAAAGTGCAGCTTTGTTATCAGGGAGATGGTTAAACGTTGGTTAACGACATCAGGAAGTAGATTAAATCCTCAGTAACGACCCGTAATATGAGGGTTATTAAATATGATAATCAAATCCGTTTGAGAGCAACTTGTCGGTGCCACTCACGCGTGAAGGCATATTTGAGGTGTCAGTCTAATTGAAACACACTACAGGGGAAGTGACAGTGGCTTCAGGAATGTCGGGGGCGTCTCAAGATGCCACGCCGCTTTGGCAGCGCAGTGGGTGAGAGTGGGCGTCCAGGAGCGCGCAGAGCATCTGTGTGTATGTGTGTGCATGGATGGAAATGAGATGGAGATGTGCGCTCTGCCAAGGACAACATGCTGCCTGGACGCATCACAGGCCAAATATGTGCGGCAGCAGGGGCTCAAAGGATTGGATATAAGGGGGAAAGTCCCGCGTTAAGTAGAGCTGAATGAGTCATTAGGCTTTTATCCAGGGGTCAGTAAACGTTTTCATGGGCCTCAGAGGCTCCAAACAGTGATAATAATGGTAATATGATGTGGAGAAGGTGGAGAGGTGAGGCTGAAGGCGCACTTATGGGACTATTTTGAGTTTAAACAGAAAAATAGTAAAGGATCAGTATCATGTCACTTGTTATAACATTTTTTTCCCACGTTATAACAAAATATGTTAAAACATGAAAAGTGTCATGTATGTGTGGTAACATATTATTATAATATAAAGTTTCAAGTAAAAATGTGATAACTTACATTGTTATAACAAACCTTTTTATGTTATAACAGTCCATATACGGTTTTAATGTGATGTTTCACATTAAAACACATTATATCATGTTTTAATGTGATGTTATAACAGTATAAGTATCACATTTTAATTTGTCATTTTTGCAACAAGAAATGTTTCTTTCTATAACGTGACAATTTGTGTGTTGTAATAACGCAAAAATATCTTGTTTTAACGTTAAACATTTCACATTAAATCATGATACCGATCTGTTTTTCTCTCTCTGGCATGGCAGCGGTACTTCTACAGGCCTACTTCTGTGACCGTTGGCCGAGAGAGAAGTTGTGCACAAACTGGTCTCAGGAAAACCAGAGGGGGATTTCTGTCCTTTAAAAGCAGCCAGTGACGTACAAGTAAACAAGACAACCGGTCTGGACTGAAAATATATGTCTCTCTCTTTCTCTCAGTACTCATGAAAACCACTTCAAAAGAGCCTAGGAGCGAAGGCTGCGGTTTTGAGCATACTCTCACCTCAAGCTGTTTTGGAGAGGAAGGTTTTACCGTGTTTTCATCTCACACGTATTTAAATAGTCTAATTTCCATCAATAACACAACTCCCCTTGCCTACTTTTCGTGCCATGGACGTGGAAACAGAACCAGGCACACCCACACAAGTTCTCCTTTCCTGTGACTTTTTATCAAGAAACCTTTATTTCAGGGGATGTACAGTTTTTTTTTTCTTTTAAGTTCACAGCCTGTTTTTTTTTTTTGCCTCATTTGACAGTTTCAAATATTTATGATAAGAATCAATAACAGTATCATGTGCTGTGGATCTGAAGAAGCAAAAATGTTTCATTTTCCACCCAAATATTCATAAATATGCATGAAGTGTCATCACAGTCAAAACCAATGACATCTCTGCTGCACTCACAAGCACCACACAGCTATTTCTTTTACTGCTCCTACTCAAAGGAATACTTCTAAATATCACTGCAGTGTTCGATTCTCCATTTACGCACACAGCAGGCCTACATATTATAATGCGCGCACATAGTCCAGAAACAAGCCAATTGAAGCCATACTGGCTCTCCACACGCCTCGGCCCACAACCCACACTGAGTGTCTGTGGGAACATCTGTGATGCGAACGGTGACGTATGAAGAGCTCTGGGTGGGTTTGATTTTCCTCTCCACAAGCCCCCATCCCCTCCCACAGACACACAGGCCTGCCTGGCTCTCTGTCTTTCTCTCAGTCATTCTCTCCCTCCTCTACCCGGTCTTCTGTTATCTTCTCAAGAACCATGAATATTCCTCCCACCTTGCCGCGGCCATCTGAGGTTCTTACAGAAGTTGGATCACAAGTTGCATCACTAGTTTTAGACGGCTAATAGAGGACTGATCTGGGAAGGGGGTGTGTTGTTTTTTTTTCATGAGACCTAGTTTGAGGAATGTTTGCTGCAGTCATAAAAACCCATTTAAACCATATAAATGTGAGATTATCCACATTCAGTTGTGTGTATGAGGGCTATATGGTTTTACTTTGAACATATACAAAACAACACCATTGGGAAGCCTATAATGAGGTGAATGGAGAAAGGTGCAGACGTTTTAAAGGTGCAGGATGCAGGATTTGTCAGTTACTGCACCAGAAAGATAGTCGACTGTTGAGTCCCACACCAGGTTGTGAAATACAGATACTTTGGGTCAGTAAAGTGTCCCGAATAAAACTAAATAATGGGGAAAGAAGAAAATATGTGCATAGAGTGGCATCTGTGCAGATAAAGACACCACCAAACACTTCCAGTGATGGTTAAAAGGAATTACTTTTATGAGTCTATACATTGTTTTTTAAGAAAAGTCCTCTTAAAGGAGCAACATTGTGCACAGCAGTCCAAATAGCGTGTTGAAGCCATAGATAGTATATTAAATAATCCTATTTAATATATCATCTATGGCTGAAGCAAACTGTTTCTTCCCGCCCCCTCCTCCCCAAACTCAAGGAAGCTCAGACGAGTATTCTCAGACGTGTGCAACATTTTAAATTGATAATAACAAGCAATGATGAGTCCTACACTGTAAGATGATCAGCTGTTTATAACTGTCAGTTTTCTGTCAACATAAAGTTCAGCCTCTTATCCTGAAAATAAAAAAAACACTGCTCAGAAAAAACACACTGTGGAGTTTAAGTTCAGTGACTGCCTGCCAGACTCCATTAACATATCGCTAAATTCAACCATTATGAACATCTACTCCTTAGAAAAGATATTAATGATGTCTTATGACACATAAACAGACACTTACCCAGTCGGCGAACATTCAGCATTAATTGTAACTCTAATTAATGTGGCAGACAATAACAAGTTACGAACTGGAAAGAAGCATGTTTCTTTAATCTCTGATGACATATGGTCATTTTATGATTTATAACGGTATATATATTACAGATTTCTCCTTTAAAGGTCTCTTATGGCCCTAAAATAAGTTCATTATACATTAAACTTGACAAATAAGTATGAATAATTTATAATCTGCCATGCACCAACTGTTCACATCACAATGCTGCCAGTGACGGTAATGTCTCGGGGCCTCATAGAGGAGGTCAATTGTTTGGCTGTGATAAGACCGAACATTGTGACTGAAAAACACAGTAAACAGAGAGTTGGCATGGAGACAGCATTTATTGTACTATATGTTAGTGTATTAACACCACCGCAGCGCTTTGGCCCAGAAAGCAGATCTACATTCACACATACTTCACAGCAGAGAGGAGTCAGTGAATCACTGTGGAGTTTGAAAGGGTTTTGGTAGGTGCACATCGCCATCTAGTGGACTGACACAGGAACAGCAGCTGGAATCATGAACCACAAACGAGAGAGATTTCACACCAGTAATGGCTGTCCTACTTCCAAAGGCTTCCTCTGGTGTGATAACACACTAACAAACAATTTATCAGTTAGTGAAGGGCAAATTTAGCTACCAAATTAATGGCTGTATAAAGTAGAAAATTCATTTAAAATTCATAGAATTAGTTTTATATATTGAATTCCTTACTTCATTGTACTTAATATTGGCAAAAGTTATGTATTTAATGTTTTTATTTAAATGTAACCTGGTTTTTGAATACACAACTCAGTCAAGTTTTGCTCTGCAGTAAGAGCATGACTGTGTCATTGTGGTTAGATGGGATAAAGTTCTATTTATATCCAACAAAAATAGAAAAACACCACTTGTGTTTTTTCATTTTTCATGAGTTGAAGAAAAAGATCTAATACTTCTTCTGGGCACACAGAAGGTTTATTTCTCTGTTGCCTCGGACTGCTCACAATAAAAGGCCACTCTAAAATGTGCCGTCTTATCTTGAAAATAGGCATTAATTAGGTGCTGAACTGTAGCAATTTCACATAGGGCAGGCTACAGATTTCATCAGGCCCGACTCTTCCACTGATTGACTTACCCTGATATTCTTACCCCAACCCTAACCATCCTCATGCCTAAACCAACCCAACCAAGGCAACAAGTACTAGCCAATCAGAGGCTGAAAATAGTAGTTCTATATGAAATAGCCATATAAATGTCTTTTTTTAAGATCAAACAGCACATTTTAGAGTGGACTTTCATTGTGACCAGTCCAAAGCAACCTGTGCAAATGAGATGTTTAATCGACATCTCTGTATGCCACACCTGTCAGGTTGGTGGATTATCTTGGCTAACGAAAACTGCTCACTAACACAGATTTGAACAAGTTTGTGAACAAAATTTGAGAGAAATAAACCTTTTGTGTTCACAGAAGAAGTCTTAAATATTTTACTTCAACTCATGAAAAATGGGAGCAAGTTGAGTGTATTACTCCTATTGCTCGACTATTAAACATTCACGTTGATTATTGTGCAATCTGTCTTCATGTACATGTGGGTTTACTGCGGAAAGACGTGATAATGTATTTAACCAGCTGTCTATTGTCGTCTCTGATACAGGGAGAGTGAATTCATTATTTATTTTTATAACAGCAGACCTGCTTGTCTGCACAGCATCTGTATTACAATACGGTGTATTTAATTTCAGTAAGGGACTGTATGAAAATTATCAGAGAAGGAGGAAGGACATGCAGAAAAGGGGAAGGTTATGTTTCTTTTTCTTTTTTCTGAAGGGAGTTGAGACTTTTTGGGTGGTGAGCAGGGGAATGTCTTTTATTTTTGTTTTTTTTCATGACCTCTCTGTGTGGAGTTTGTATGTTTTCCACATGTGTGTGTGTGTGTGTGTGGGAGTCCTGCTCCACATGCTCCATTTTCCCCCACCATCAGAAGGTCACTTTTTCCGTCAGTACCCCTGACGAAGGCGCTGGCCTAGAACTGGAGTTGGTCCCCGAGTGATGCAAAGTCGCTGCCCACTGCCTGTGATGCTAGGATGGGTTGAATGTAGAGACAATAAATGGCCAACAATTACTTGTTACTTGTTACTAAAAGAGGTTCTCCACTGAACCAGTTAAGGTCCATGAAGAAGTTTCATTTTAATGGTTCCTTAAAGAACCTATTTTTGCTGTTGGTTTCAGAGAATTCTGCCTAGAACCATCTGTGAAAGGTTTCGCCCAACACCCCCTATTGGAGGTTCTATAGAGAACCCAACTATGGTGTAATGGCTCCACCCAGACGCTCTCTAGGGGTTCTATTCAGAACTTTTCCACCTTCAAAGAGGGCTACCAAGAACCTACCCAGGGGGTTCTATCAAGAACCTTTTTGTATTCCAAGGGTTTTTATTGACAACCTATGCAGGCAATTCAGCAAAGAACCTTTTAATATTCTGAGGGTTTTCATCTAGAACCCTAACGGGATGAGAGAACCTTTTTTATATTATGGTACAAAGAACCCTTGATGAAAGAGTTCTTCAAGAATTTCAACAATTTGTGAAGAACTCTTTCTTTCAAAAGGGGTTCTTTGGATGAAAAGGGTTATTTGACTAACCCTTTCTTCAAAAAAAAGGTTCTTCAGAAGCAAATGGTTCTGCGGAAGCCTCAGCCTTTCAGGAAGAACCCCTTTAGAACCCTTATTTATAAGAGTGTAAGGTCTCACTTTTTAAAAAAAGTAAAACACAAGGTGCAACCCCCCTCCCCTACCGCAGTACCTTTCACACAGTCCCTAAAGTGCTGCGCTGTATTTTCCATACTGTATTATGTACACAGTATTGTATCATCTGTATTGCCCCATTGTCACTCCATGAGACTGTTTCCTCTTTGATGTGCAGGTAATCCACAGATTGAGGACGTGAATGAAACCCGACATACACACACAGAAGCACCATCAGTCACAAGTCAAATCTATTGTGTCCGTAAGAATAAGTGAGAAACATATAAAGTGAGAGAGTCTGTTGGACTTTGAAGGTCAGATTTTTGCTTTGCAGGAACAAACGAAACAGATAACCTCATCTCATTTATGTTACAATTTGTCCTATCACTGATATTTGCTGTCATCAGCTTAAATGTGTGTGTGTGTGTGTGTGTGTGTGTGTGTGCAGGATGAGACTCACTGGTGACCCTCTCTGTCTGTCCAGTTCTGTCATTTGCTGCGATGATGACTTTCACAGAGGACACGTTATTAGCTAACATCATCAAGTAGCACCAGTTCACTACAGAAATAGCTACAGTGGATTAAAACACACATAAATAAAAGACACACACACACACACACACACGCACACACACACACACACACACTGTGCCTCATTGTCTTTCCTTTTAAGAGAAAAATGTCAAGTGCTGTGTAGCATTATCAACATGACGCACAGCTTGTGTTCATTTTCACCTGCAGAGGGCACACACTGTTCCACTGAGAAACATCTCCAACATGATTCATGTGTGAAAATCACATATAAGTCACTTTTAGTGAGATTAAAAAATGCCACAGTGTGATGAAAACCTGGATATCGTTGGGGAATTTAAACAGTATTCATGGCTCCTGATTTATGGGATGGGTCTATTTGCTGGATTCACATGATGTAGTCTTGCTGTCAGTTCAATTGCTGCAGAGCTGAATCTCTGGAAGAACCTAAATCCTTCCAGGCCCAATAGGCATTCCTTTAAAATGCGGTCCGGATAATGAAATGAGACTTTGACAGCATTAAAATAAATTGTTCAGATACTTATTTAAATATGAGACTATTTGAATTTCTCCCTTAAAGCAATGGTGGGGACAGGGCAAGGCTGAGTGACAGCTGTCGGGATGGGAGGGTAAACACACTTGTCATGCTGTATCTGTAAATTGGGGGCTGACAGTGGTGCGAAGGCATTGCATTGACACTCTCTGCTCCCATAATCAGAGGTGGAGGCCATGTTTGGAGACATCAACAATGCAGTCAAATATTTCTCAGCATGCAAATATGCAGGGCTCCTCCCGGGGTAACAAATAGGGTTGCTTTGTTTGATTTAATTAATTTAAAAACAAGGCTAAAATGATGCTTTTCATGGAGACTGGACATTTGGAAATACAACTGACAATTTACAGAGATGCATCATAAAAACAACAACTCGTAATTTCAAGGCAAATGTCTTCACAACATTTTTGAGTTTTGAATCAAACTAGAATGTTTAAGTTTTGTAATAAACTAAGTTTCCCAACCTATATATAATACAACCTATAATAGAAAAAAAAGTATTTCAAAAATTGTTGTCTAAATTGTTGTGTAAATGTGAAAATGAATAATTGTAAACAATTAAATACTTTTGAAGGTCAACCATTTAATTTTCAAGAACCCAAATATTGACAAAATTTGGGATTCACAGCTTTTTGAAACAGAATTTTTGGCTTTCTAAAACTCAAATATTCAAGTTTATCTAAAGAAGAAAAGTAAGTTATCTAAACAAAAGATTGCAGCTCAGCACAACTTGTTTTAGTTTATTTCAAAATATAATAGCTTGAGTTTGACTTAAAACTAAAGAATTTAGTGAAGCTAGTTGCCTTGAAATTCTGAGTTTTCACAACTTTTATTTTTACAGCATGAGGCACAATATAGTAAAAAGCATCTTGTTACAAAATTACAGATGCTAATCAAATGTATCAAAATAAAACACATAATACAGTTATGGAAAATATATTTAAGTACAAGTAATTTATAATTAAAAATACAAAAATTAAATATATTCCAAGCTAAAACTACATATTTGATAAACCATCAGGTTCTGTAGCTAATGTTTGCATTCAGCCACTTCCTAGCTAATGTTAAAGTTTGATAGCATTACATGATACAATAAGAAAGGCATAAATTAATTCTGAAATATCAACGCACATCTTGGACATATTTATTTTAGGCCTGGAAGTAAAACACACCAGATGTGATCAAGCTTGCTATGTATGCTAAAGTTAACGTGTCTCACTGTCTCTTCACCGACCTCAGACAGGCTCTGGTTAAGTCAGTAATGTTATGTAACATCACTGATGGGTAATGGGTATTAAATATGTTGTTTTCCTCAGGATTTTCACTGTCCATCTCACTATTCTGATCAGCAAAATAAAAATGACAATATACTCAAAAATAATTACAGATATATTTTAAATACACTGAAATGAAATACTTCTGGCAAAATACAAGACAGTGGGGGAGAACTCAGAGGAAGAGAGATATCTGCAGTGCGTTGTTTCTTTTTCCAGAGTGTTGACAGGTTTCTGATGTAGAGAAACTCTGTATGTAGCTCTGCTCAGTGGGGGGTTTGGTATTTGAAGAAAGGATTACAGTGTAAGGCTACTCCTTTGCAAAAATCCCCCTTCTCTGATAAAGAGAAAAAAAATGCAGAGATCTTTTGTGTGTTGCTTGAATTTCCATACTTTTCTAAATAAAACCATAAAATGTTTCCACACGCACTACACCAGCTTAGCCCCCGGGGTGCTAACGCTATTGCCAGGTAAATCAAAGGAGAGCTCCGCTAGTTAACTCAAGTAAACTCAAGCAGAAAATAGTGATGTGATTTGATTAAAATATATCCACATATTTGTGTTAAGGGGGAGAATAAACAGTCATGTAGAATTACAAATTTGATGTGATGTTGATTCATAGAATATAACAGTAACACTAACTGAGCCAGTTGTCACCACATGTTACGTCTTTATATAATCCACGGTTTAATGTGTGTGTGTGTGGTGTGTGTGTGTGTGTGTGTGTGTGTAATGATTTTGAAGATGATAAGAAGTACACTTTCCTGGCTGTGTTAACAATGAACCATTATACACAGGTGACAGGTGTGTGACAGGCCATACTACTTGTCTGGTGTAATCCAAGTGTCCTAAAGCCCTGACATGCCAAGTTGACAAAAAAAACAAAAGTTACTGACACCATGTTTTTAGCCTGAATCTTCAGTGTAGATCCTTATCTTGGAACCACGTTCTTGTGCACATGCACACTGTCTCAACTGGGTGTGTGTGGTGTGATGTTGAGCAAACAGCATGTCAGGACTTTAGCAGACTTTGATTAAGTCAGACAAGCAGTATGGAGGCATTTTATGGTTTTTCCTATTGTTTTTTTAAGTTTACAAACTGGTCACCATTCATTTCAGTTGTTTGGGAGATTCTGCAACAGTTTTCCTGTGAAAATCCAGCAGTATTTTGCAGAAATACACTTGACCCCCAATCAAAAAACTTGCAACACCTAGTTTTTAGATATTTTTATACAAAGTCATCCTTCATTAATAATTCATTATTTATGATAGGCTAATTAGTGCAATAAACAAGTGAAAACACACCAATAATACTTGACAAAAATGAACAGGACATTTGATTTGAAAGAATAAAAAACAAACAATCTACTAATTCATGTTGATTAGTTTAATGAAAGGGTTCTCTCATTCTTCCTTATTCTGATAACAGCAGCTTGTTTCGTGTATCTCTGTTATGTTATTAATAATTCATGACAATCTGGCAGTGCTTAAAAATGCACAATATGTTCATTGCAGCATTTTTTAATATTCCTGTGTCACCAAGTCAAGTCTCACAGCGTACAGACAGTTCTCGTTTTAGCTTGTTTATATTACACAATTACTATAATGGTTCATTTTTGGGACAAGCGGGACACGATTTAGGACAGCTGCTCGTAATCTGGGACTGTCCCGAATTGTTTCAGGATGTCTGGTCTCCCTACTGACCGCCCATGATTCCCAAACCTCAACAGTCTGAAAAATGTCCCATTGGACCGAAAGCCCATTTGTCCAACAATCCGTTACCTTAAAAACATACAAACATCGATCCAAAGGTCTGAAAATACAGTCTCCTTAACTCTAACCCTGGTCTGCTACTTTAAATCCCTTGAAATACTGTTTGGTGATAAGCCAGAAACACGTCTATCAAGGGGAGAACCCTGCTGATCCAGTACCATGGCAGCAGTCACTCAACCAACAGCTGCAGGGAGAGTGTGTATTTTCGGAATAATGGATCTTAGAAGCAATGGACGCTTCGTTTTAGGATAACAGGCTGTCTGACATAAACTTTTGGTCCAGTGGGATAATAATTACCTAAAAGTAAAGAATAAATACTTGAAATAGTTCGCTAAATATAAGGACTGTAAATAGTTGCTAATTGCATGGATATACAGCAGCAATTAGCAGTTGAGATAGTAACACAGTTAGAGTATTTAGCTAAAAGTAATGAATAAATAACTGAAATAGTTAGGTAAAAGGTTGGGAAACACTATTACACTGTGTTCTCTGCCTTGCTTGGAAATGCAAACACAAACTTCAGGATAAATCTACTATAATGCATCATCTTTAATTGTTTTGGGGACGTGCTGATGAAAAAGGGCTTGAGGTCAAAGTGCAGCCAGAAGAACCACGACAGGCTCAGGATGGCATTTAGAAATGTTTTCTTTATTGAGAACGTAAAGCACAGAAACACCCAATCCAGCAAGCTTACCATAAATCAGATAAATCAGTTTTCCTTGTTTGTTTTTTTTTTCTTACAAAACATTTACATCTAACAGTGCCTCACTCTAGAAATACATGACGTCATTATAAAAGAAACATCCACAGTACAGTGATGATATACGTGATCAAAACTAGCAGAACAACCATAGCTGGTATGAATGCTGCCTCTGCAGACAGATTTTGTTTCTGAATATTAAACCCTCCCTCAGGTATGAAGCATACCTCTGCATGGTCATTATCATACCAGATCCCTTACGATCAGGCCAGTAGTCTCTGTTAGGAAGCCTAAGTTACATTCATTATTATCATGACTCTGAGTGACCTCCTCCACTATCATTTATGACGTGTAGACTGCACAATACAGCATCACAACAGTAAGATCTGCATTTAACAACAGACTAATGCACAGATTAAAGTCACCTAGATGATCGAGAAGAGTAGCAGGGGAGTGAAGCACTGGTGCAGGTACATCATGTTTACAATACTGTCATGAACAGTCCTCTGGTTAATGATGACATGTCTGATTCATGCATGAGCACTAATACTGTAGGACTTAACATTTCCCATGTGCAAGACTCATGATGTCAGTGGTGCGTTTTACTGAGCTATACAAAGCAAATGAAATACCTGGGATGGATTACAAAAAGATCACCATGTTAGCTGGCAATAAATTATATTCTGCAGCCGTTATGGGATATTTTCAATAAATTTATTAAAGAAGTCAGAGCCCTTGCAGAATTTAAATGCTTGGCTGTATCATTCAGTTGTGGTAACTTTAATAGTTGATTTTAAAAGGGATAGTTTGTTTTTTGTAAGCAGGGTTGTATGGGGCACTTATCCATAGACAGTAGATGGCAGTCAACATGTTCACAGTTTGAAGAAGTATAGCAGGAGTGCCAGTGTAGGAAGCCACTGCTGTGGACAGGGTCAACAGCAAAATGTATTTTAGTCACTTAAAAAAGGCCCAGCTTACAGTAACTGTAAGAGAAGATATAAGCACAACTTCACCTTGCCATAAGACAAGGTGAAGGAAACTGCCTTTATATGAGCCAAACAGCGCTCTCTCCAAAGCAACTAGACTCCATTGGCAAAACCAGTAATTTAATCTCATAGAACAAAGTGTTCTGACAGGTGAAATTACTGTTTTTATCAAAGGAGTTTGGTTGCTTCGGAGAGAGCAATATTTGGCTTTTGTTTCCCATCAGAAAAGGCTGTGTGATGGCAAGGTTAGAGAAAATATAGTGTACATTTAAAATGATATTGATTTTTTCAGGTCGACCCCTTCTTAGATATTTTGTTGCTGACCCCGTCCACAGCAGTACATTGCTCAGCTTCCTTTGCCGCTTTTTCAAACTGGGGACATGCCAAGTACCTCATACAACCCTACTTAAAAAAAATCTGAACTATACCTTTAAAACCCTGGTTGTTTAGGTTGTTCAAATTACTTACCAGGCATTTATTGGGAGTGTTACAGTTTGTCAGTCTATATTATACCAGATGTAGCATTAAACCACAGAGATTATATGTAAATGTGACAATAATGAGAGTTTAGGTTTGAGTGGTAAGGTTAGTTACAGGAGCGAGGTTACAACTCCATTTCAAGAGATAGATCTTGTATATTAGGATCTAGATAATTATCTCTAAATGTATTGCCATCTCCTCTCTACAAGCCGCTCCCGCTCCCCTCCACGTCGTCCACAATGACTGAGCGTTTACGCAGCACAGAGTTGCCCTTCCTGCCACTCCTGGCCTGCAGGGGCAGCTTGGTCTGGCAAGGCGCCCGGTACTGAGGCAGGCCAGACTTGGTGGTGTCCAGCTCCTCTGGGTCATCCTGCTGGGCCCGGAGGGCAGCGATCACATCCTTGTCTGAGGGACTGAGGGTAAGGCAGCCGCAGGGGCGACTGCCGTCACCCTCCGCTCCAACCTCTCCTGCTTCTCCCACCTCCTCCGGCTCATCCTCCACTGTCATGAAGGCGTCGCCCCACAGACTCTCGCAGAGATCCCTGCCGTGCTGGTACATCTACATACACAAACACACACACAAAATATTTATAGGACGTGAAGAGAAATCTACCATTTAGAAAAAATAATGGTGTAATTACCAGAGCTGAAAGAAAACCACAATATAAAAAGTACACAGGTATTATTCAAAGAATCAAAAGTAAAAGTACTCATGGGGTTGTGGCAATGGGAGCGGCCTATCACAAAAAGGCACATAACTTCCAAATGGACTCCCTCGCTGAAAAGGTCAACCAGCGGATTACATACTCATGCTGTTCTTTGGATATTAAGCCCTTTCATCTGAAATATTATTACCAATGCACAGTTGTCTTACTATGCGTATGGAATAAATGCACTTCTTGTTGTTGCATTTTGGGTGTTAAAGTCTTTCACCTTTGCACATGAAGGACGTTTTTGTCATTGCCTTGTGGTTAATTGCATTAGGCTTATAGCTTGTGCTGAATATTCTTTTTCCAAATTCAATGAAAAACAATATATATATCAAACGTGCTGCTTTTAACTGAAAAACTGAAAACTTCTTTATAAAGTTCCTCTGAAGTCATGAAAATGGACTATTTCCTCAGCACCCCATATATTGGTAAAGCCCTCCCTTAGCACCAGCAGAAGAAAAATCCTGGAGCCAACCGAGACATGAACAAAGTTACACATTATGCATACACACACACACACACACACACACACACACACACACAGACAGATGAATGTGGGGTTTATGAACATACATAGTTGCAGCTATTGTGCATTCACGCTTGTTAATCCTCTGCAGAAGAAAACAGAAGATGAATCTAAGCAGAGCTTTGCAAAACTGCAACCTTAGTTGGTCTATTCAGCGACATAACTGAAACACCTGAGTGGGTATTCAAGGCTGTTCATCTGGTGGAGCAAAATGTAAAATATTTTCCCCTGAAATGTATTGAAGTATAAAGGTGCACAAATTGGAAATACTCTCTCTAATTTGTATGTCAGTACAGTACTTGAGTAAATATGTAAAGTACTTTTCACCACTGATAATTATTAGAGTTAGAAGAGCTCTTTAGTAACAATTCATGAAGGTCATTTTTTCCCCCCAGACTGGTATCGCATTTTGTACCAAACGCACACTATTAGCAAGGCTTTTTTTGCAACCTTCATCATGTACAGTACAGCCTTCTTCGCCTGTAAAGGCCCATTGAAATAATTGATTTTGGCCTTTCAGGGCAACGCCAGCCTTGAAAGCAAACACCCTGTGCCAGGTGTTAGAGGGGGAGCAGGCACCTGGCAGCTGCTCTCGCAAGAAGCCTTTGTCTGCCTCTGTCTCCTCCAGCCTTGAGCGCAAATTATAAGACAAGATGACCTTGAAAAGCTTCGCAGTGCCATCTGAAAGACTTCATCTCACGGAAGAATGACGATTCTGTCAAGCCTCACAGAGTAGACGGACAGATCTAAACTAATCGGAAAGGTCACTCCCAGCATCTTTTGCGACAGAAATTCATTACAGCGCTCAGTCTGTATGAAGTTATACTTTGAGGAAAAACTCCAATTACTGCTGACATTAGCTTTATGTTTTCTAGAGCATGAAAAATTTTACTCCTCTCTAATAAGACACGTATACGGATTAAAAGGGATATTGCACAACGCTGCAAAAAACAAATCACAATTCAACATTTAAGCTGTTTAACTGTAAACGGTGTAGGCCTACACGCTCAGGAATAGCTGGGAAGGCTAATTAGTGAAGTTTCACTGACACACGCTGTGCTTGTCTGTGTTTAAGCTCCCATTCTCTCTCTGGTGACGGTCTCATAACCATCATTAAGATGTGCTGCCAAGTCTCTATATTCTGTCCCCTATCTAACTTCCACTACACGCTTAGAAATAAGGGTTCTAAAAGGGTTCTCCCTAAAGGGCTGAGGATCTATCCATTTTTTGAGGAACCCTTTTTTTGAAGAAAGGGTTTCCTTAAAGGTTCTTTCAAAAAGACACTTTTTGGAAGAAAGAGTTCTTAAACAATAGGATCAATATATAGGATTGTCGCCTCACCTGCAGAATACAAGAGGGTTCTTTGTGGAACCTTCGGAAGACAAGAGGGTTAAAATTGAACCCCTTATAAAATTGCTAGTTTTAGAACCCCCTGGGGGGTCCCTTGGAATATAAAAAGGCTCTCAGTAGAACCCGCAGTGTGGGTTCTTGATGAAATCTTTGTATTATAA
Source organism: Lutjanus campechanus (assembly GCA_027495735.1). NCBI lineage: Eukaryota > Metazoa > Chordata > Actinopteri > Lutjaniformes > Lutjanidae > Lutjanus > Lutjanus campechanus. The sequence goes on from JAJHUR010084727.1 coordinate 139,315, forward strand.
AAGGGTTCTCGGTAGAACCCCCTGGGTGACTTCTAGATGAAACCCTTGGATTTTAAAAGCGTTCTTATTAGGATCCCTGGGTGGGTTCTAGATGAAACCCTTGAAATATAAAAAGGCTCTCAGTAGAATCCGCTGGGTGGGTTCTGTATAAAAACCTTGCATTATAAAATGATCCTAAGAAGAACCCCCTGAATGAGTTTTAGATGAAACCCTTGAAATACAAAGGGGTTCTTGATAGCACTCATAGAAGGTTCTGGATAGAACACCTATAAGGCCCTTTTCCATCAACATGGAACCAGCCCTGTTCTGGTTCAAGAACCTAATTTTGAACCATTCTGGGCATTTCCAACTAATGAACTGGTTTGGAAAGTTGGTTCCCAGCTGGAACCCAAAAATGGCAGGTTTTCCTTGGGAACCAACATGGGCGTGTCATATTCTACAGGTTGTTGTGCAGCGCCCTCTGTGGATGACATCCCTGATTACAATGGTTCCACTCAAAACTGCAGGAAACATGGTATGGTTCGCTAGATAGCGCCAAAGGTTCCAGGGATATTGAAGAGAACCAGAGCTTGGACAAAGGCCTGTAGGGGGTTCTGGGTAGAACCTTTCACAGATGGTTCTAGGTGTAATTCTTTACCTTTGATTCTAGGTGGGACCCTAAGGGCCCCTGTGCACCAAATACGCTCTGGATCTTGAACTAGTCACATTCAAAATCCTTGGAACCTTGGTGCTATCCAATGAACCAGCCCACATTTCCACCAGTTTTGAGGGGAACCATTGCAATCAAGCATGTCATCAACAGAGGACGCTGCACAAGAACCTGTAGAACATAACACGTGCACTTTGTTTGGTGGAAAACTTGCTGGTTCACTAGACAGCACCAACTTGGAACTGGTGCAAGAACCGGAGCTTATTTGGTGGAAAATGACCTTCTGAAAGGGTTCCAGGTGGAATCTTTATAAAAGATTCTGGGAATTGAAAATGGTTCCTGAGACAAGTGAAAGAACCTTATATGGTTCTGGTTAGCCCCTTTACTTCTAAGAGTATGTATCTCCCTCATTGTATTTTTTTCTTGTCTTGCTTATTGCTGCACACACTGTTTGTATACGTCTCCGATTCTTGCTGTTTCTCTGTTGCACACCCCCACCCCGATGTCTGCTTCCTTTCATCCTCCTGTCTGTTGGGGGATTAAGACTGAGTCACACAGGGTGCTCAGAGAAGAAAAAGCTGTAATATATTTACCGTGTTCGAAGGACAAAGAGGATGACGGCTATTTCTCTCCACTACATATACTCTCTCTCTGACACTTAGGTCTTATCGCAGTGACCCCATAATATACACAGGGGTGCGCACACACGCACACAAACACACACACACATACACAAGAACATTTTTGTCCTTCCCCAGGCAGACATGGTTTGCTGCCAAAGCTAATTCAGTACAAGCACAAGTGGCTTTAGACGACATGGTGTGATCGAATAAGTGAGATACTGAGATTTCCTGGGGCTCTATCCTGTCCTTCCCATCCTTATCTTATTCAATTCTGCCCTTCTCTGTCCAAAACCCTTGACATTACACCTAGTGTGAAAATGAAACAGAAAACAGAAAGGACTTAAATCTGTTAGCAGTGACAAAAGATTCACTTTTTCTTATAGCAGTTTTCTATTGCAATGATTTTCTTGAAACATTTCTTTCTTTCTTTTTTTATTTAACTGAAAATTTGCCCAATTTGAGAACAAACAACTAAAGTAATGACACACTGAACTGTTACAAAATTCAAAAGCTTCTCCAATATATCTGAAGACTTCAGGGCAACATTCAACAGATTTGTATGATGTTCCTAAATAAATAAATAATAAATAATAAAATTGATTATTTCAAAGGCAACACTTAAATTAACAACTGACAAATTACAAAGTAACTTTAAAATGATAGTTTGCCCCTAAATCAATAAGATTTTTTTTTCCCTCTGGCTGTGTACCACTATTTATTTCTCTAGATTGTTCTGGTGTGAGTTGCTGAGGTTTGTGCAGCCTGATTGGTAGGCGGGTCTGTCTTTAGGATGACTGGGAGCACCTTTAAAAACTCTTGTAACCTCTGCAAGCACATTGACATAAGTTGCAGTCTTGGTGAAAATGTATTTATCTTATTGCAGGTATTCTGTTGAGCTTTTAAATTGGTAGTGAACTTCAGGTAATACTAACATCAACATTAATCTTACCTTCGTAATTGCCGTGCACCCTAAAAAATACTCAAATGTAAAGTAACTTGTACTTGGAGTAAATTATTAACCGGTGCTTTTTACTTGAGTAAGTTTCTCAAAGAGTAACACTCACTTTACTCGAGTCATTTTTTATGGGAGTAATTGTAATTGAGGATATATTTTCAGTAGTCTATCCACCACTGAGGTTCAGTAACCTCGTGTGATCATTCTCCCTTTCCTCAGACCATTGCTCTCCATGTGTTTTGTGCCAGCACCTGGCACAAAACATGGACACTTTTTGCAGAGTTAACCTCATTCCCACAAAATCCAGAGCAGAAAGAGTGTCTAATGCTGAGATAAATCAGACCTTGGCTGGCAAATAATGTTACCAATGAGTACAAAGAGAGAGTGAGACAGAGTGCCAGAGGGATTTTTGCATGCAGTGGATGTGTGTGTGTCTGCCTTTAAATGTATAAGCTCGTTTCTATGCAAATTGACATCTACTGCAGTAAGCATTTACAAATCCTCACTGTATCTGTGTATATTTATTCCACACGCACACGCACACGCACACGCACACGCACACGCACACACACACACACACACACACACCTTCATTTTGTTTCCATCAGGTGAACTCGTCAGGAGCTGGGAGAAACACAATTAAGGATTCTAAAAAGGATTCTTGAGGATTTTTTTTCAATCTATCATGAATCAGTGTATTATATATATTGATCGTAAAGCTTAAAAATCTGTAACTTCAGAGTTGTGAGAGGTTTTTCATGACAGTGTGTGTCTGAGCATGTTTGCAGTTGTGATTTCCCGTGTGGCACGTCTCAGCCCTGAGGTGGACTAAAGTGCTGCGAGCTCAGACCACGAGGCGGCCCACTGTGAAATCTCCCATCTCTGCTGGATGAAGAGAAAACAAAATGAAGCTTCACTGCTGTGACCTCCAAAATGTTGCGAGAGGCCGGCACTTGTTTGCCGTCTCTCTAAAAGGGGTGATTTGTTGAATGTGCTGAATGTGGTGACTCATTTCTTTGTATTCAGGAGCTGTTAAAAACACTCTGTTTTGAGAGCTACTTAAATTTATTGGAGCCTATTTTGTGCCATTAGTGGCGCCCTACATGAAAATGGGCCAATCCGAGCACACAAAGCAACAAAACACACAGACGCTGGGGCACACACACACTCACTAAAACACTCAGATGGTCTCTATTTGCATTTTTTCTCTCTTACTACAAATCTGTCATTTCCAGTAATCATCTAATATCCACCAGAGAGCCTTAATAGGGCTGGTGTCTGGGGGTGTGTGTTCATTTGCTGGTGTGCCTCTCCCTCCCTCTGTGTGTGTGTGGAGAAGAGAAAGATGGAAAACAGGGAGGACAGACAGAAATTAGACAGATAGACAGATAGACAGATAGATAGATAGATAGATAGATAGATAGATAGATAGATAGATAGCGTGTCATGGCATGTGGTGTGTGACAGTTAGCTCGCTGTCAGCCCCTCGGCCTCTTCTTAAATCACCCAGCTGGCCTCTGCCCACTGAAGCAGGACCGAACCTTTTCATGCTTCAGCCCACAGTGCCACCCTGAGCTGTTAACCCTTCGCTTACCGCGCACTCTCTTGACCAGCAGCACGCCGACTCCACTGTGACACAGTGTGTGACCTTCTACCTTCAGCACACGGCTAGAATGGCACGCTTAAAGGTCTGTCAATGGGATTCAAACCCCTGACGCCTTCTCTGCCGGCTAGAAAATCTCAGCAAAGGTGCGTTTGTGCTCTGCTCACATGATGCATCTCTGTGTTCTTGCAAATGATAAAACAGCTACTTATTTTAACAGTGCACCCATTATACTGCAAGCTCTTTATTATTGTTACACAAGAATATCCTGATGCTAACGCTAGCATGACAACATGGTCACAATGACAATGCTAATATCCTGATGTAGGCCTGGGCAAAATATGAATATTATATAGATCTTGTGATATGAGACTAGATATCATCGTGATATGGCATAAGTGTTGTCTTTTTTGGTTTTAAAGGCTGCATGGTCATGTGGATCTGTGTTACATACATTTCGCCAACTGCCTAACAGTGCAAGCTAACTGTATGTACACAATCATTCATTGTCTAGAGGAAGCAACTAATTTGCTGCACAAGGCATGCTGGGATACCTGGCACCGCAGATCTAGCTAGTGGTGTGATGAGAGCATGAAAAAAAATAAAAAATTCAAATGGCGCCCACATCAAGACAGCCAATCAAGCTACAACAGCAGTGACTTTCTGAGCAGCTGTGTGTACAACCAGAAAATACCAAAACGAAACTAATGTTAATTGTATCGTAGTTGATAATCTATCCATTAAAAAAAAACAGCAAATGTCTTAGTTATGATAACATGATATTGAAGAGATTCTTTCTGGAGTCCACTTAGAGGACCACTTAGAGGACCACTTAGAGGTTCCACACATGTGCAATATATTGGCGTCTACTGCACTCGCAGATGTGAAGAGTACAATCCAGGCTTTGTGGTGTGCATGTAGAATGTGTCCTAGGCCAGAGTGATAAAATGATAGCAATATCTATCTGTGATAGTTTCTCTTAAATGTATTAAATGCAAACCACCCATGAAAGCACATGATGAATATGCCCCTGCTCATAAACAGTCCGTTATATCCCTTGATAATGAAGAGCGCGAACAGCCAGTCATTTAACAGATAAACCCCTCATGTGCTCCCGCCCTGGTTCATAAACAGCCAATCATATCCCTAGCCAATCTGTGTTGTTCGGTTGCCCCATTGACACATGATAAAAAAGCATGGATTTACACATTGGACAACATGTAACTCCATGCTGTAAAACTTGTAAAACATGTGCACATATAAGTCGGTCAACAACTATCAGAGGGTGAAGGGCGCAGACATTTGGAGGGAGCTTGGATTAAACCACTGCTCCTTTGCATTGCAAAGAGCCAGTTGAGGTGAAAGAGCTGGAAAGTGTTGCTGGAGAGTGGGACGCCATGCAGTCTGCTGTCACTGCAACTGACCCCTCAGATATAGAGGGATGGAGAACTATCAGAACACCGTCGTGTATAAACTACAGGATTACCTTTCCAACCAAGACCAATAATACAACAAACTTAGCAATTTTGCCATTTCCACGCTTTGGAGACACAGCAGGTGGTCTATCACAAGCTACATAATTTATAATTATTGATATCTACCAATATGAAACTTCACTACTGTGATAGACTTTTCCATATCACTAAGGCCTAACGTGTCTTTGTGAGCATACCTATGATTATACAGTAGTATGTATGATGTCTTCCCTGTGAAGTTTAGTTGATCTTAGTTTACATGCTAACATTTGCATTAGTAATAAACACAAAGTGTGGGAAGAACGATGATGATGAAGACTTCAGGGATCACAGAGGTCATTACAATTCATCCAAAGGGGAACATGAATGTCACAAAAGTCAACCTCATGGTGGGTCCAAATTCAGAGTAAGATTCATCCTCTGGAGGCAATGAGTGTTTGCACACTTCTTGGTTGACAAAAACATACAAGAATTATTGAGATTTTTCTATCTGGACTGAAGTGGTGAACCAATCAAAACCATGATCCACAAAGCCATACTGGCAGTGTGACGAAAAACGCTGAAAATGTCTGTTTTTCACTGATGCCAACAACAACCCACCCAAAAAAAGACAGATGTGGCGGATCAAAGCCTACCTGCTGATACTGAACACAGGTTCCAGTGCAGTTCTGTCCCCTGGGGTCTCTGGCCCAGTTACGAGCGCACGTCATGTCCATCCTGCAGGCATCAAACCTGAAGAAAGGCATGCAAATTCTCAAAATAAAATATCTGAAATGGCAAAACATCAAACTGTAGTTCTCTCATTTGAATATTTTCTAAAGTGTAAAAACAATTTGCTGATTTATGGGGGTGTATGTGACAGATTTCTTAGCAGGGTGCAGAAACTTCCTGGAGTTTTGCTGTCAACATAACTCACCATAAAACCATAATTTGTTTTTTACATTTTGGTTTTGTATGAATTAAAGAAATGAGGTATGAAATGTGTATTAGTTTCATATTGACTGCACAGACATGAGGTGTTATAATCACCTCATCAAACTCCCTGCAAGAGAGTGAATAAGTGTATTTCCCAAATGTCAAACCATTCCTTTAAATATGCAAATTGTAAATATAAATACATGCAACTGCAATTTAATTAAAATTATACTATCCTATTTTCATATTTTCCACTGCTTGCACAAGTGTTTATCCTCAGGAATGTAAAAGTCCCTTTTAGTGTATAGATGGAACACAACCACGACACAAAGCTGTTTCTCATTTTGCTGGAGTCTCCTGGGTGTCTATGAACCCAAGCTTGGAGCCACTGTTACATGTTTTTGTACCCTACGTTATAAGAGAAGACTGATATATGTAATCCTTGTCTCACCTGTGTCATATTATTTATTAGACACTCTCTGTCTTGGTCTGAATAGCACAGTATGGTGTTGTTACACTGGCTGGTATTCTCTCTCGACAGCCCAACAGATAGACACTGATTTTGATTTAGGTTTGCCTGGCAGTGTGTTTGGCAGCCTCACCAATCACGGCAGAAGCTGTGGCAGAGTGGCACGGCCTGGATGTATGAGCGGCGATGGGGATGAGGCCAGCGGGCGGCATCAGGGGAGCAGCGGTAAAAACACGACACACGCTTCAGGAAGCCTTCACACCTGAGGAGAGAGAGGGGACCCATTAGCGCTAACATGATGAATGGAGACATCCGTATTTAAACCTTTATTGACATTGGGAGGGCTGACTCAGCATAGACAGGTGAAAATGGCATGACCTATAGTTTCCTCTGCACTTTTCATTGCACTGTTTCTAGCAGACTTTTCTTGTTTTTTTGCCACTTCCCCCCTAATTCACCACATGGGTACCCTTTTTCAATTGACAGGGATGAATCTAATCAAGACTGTGGAAGTAGGGGTTCCAAAAGGCATGTGGTTCTATCCAGAACCATATGCTTGTTAAGAGTCATCTCTTGAATAAAAGGTTCATCAAATGGTTCTTTGTAAGACAAAGGCTTCCATTAGAAACACGTTTCATCCGAAGCAACCTTTTTTGGGAGAACTCTTTTGTTAAAGGTTCATAAAGGGCTCTTTGTACAATAATATAAAGGGGTTCTCTGTAAAAACCCTGAGGATGGATTCTAGATAAAACCTGTGGAATATAAAAAGGTTCTCAGTAGAACTGCCAGGATGGGATCTAGATGAAACATTTAGAATATAAAAGGTTTTCTCGGTAGAACTCCCTGGGTGGGATCTAGATGAAACCCTAAGAATAGGAATATGTAAGTGCTCTTGGTAGAGCCCCTGGGTGGGTTCCCTCAAAAGATGGAAAGGTTCTGAATAGAACCCAAAGAGAGGGTTCTGGGTGGAACCACTACACCAAAAGGTCCGATATTCACTCTCGTTTTAGCTCTATTTTTGGTCTCCACCAACTCCTGAGAGAAATATCTAGCCCTTTAGCAGCTAAATGCTTCACTGTGTTCACTAGTAAGCATTAGTTGCTAACTTTGTTTGTTAGCTGGTTCAGGGTAGGAAACATACAGCTTCTGTTTTTAGAGCTGTTTTCTGAAAAACAACCGCCAGCTGCGCTGACAATTTGTTGAGAATGGCAGTGAACCAAAACAATAAAATTTCTGACCATAAAACAAAAACGATGATCTAAATGATGCTATGATGCTCTAGCCTGGAAAGCCGATTAATCACATTTGCAAATTAGTCTGGCTATGTTGGGTGATGTTTAACTGTAATAGGAGTAAGACCGTGACTAGGCAGCCAGCATTTTGTGTCCTGCTTTCAAATGAAGGCTCCCGAAACTGATGAAACCGTAAAACTAGGCAGTGCTGATCAAATATGAAACAAGATTCTGTTACCGCATTGTTTTTTTTTTCCACCTCAAATCTTTTCTAAAACATATTTTGGTGTACTGTTCTGCTGTAATATGAGAAAGATTGGGGCCACCCTTTTGTACCCTATCTGAAAACAGACCAAGCTAGTCCTACGCCACACGTTTTCATTACTCTGATTGGTTGTAGGTTTATCCAATTGTGTCTGGAGGCATTTTGGTCTGGGTGTGTTGCCAATGCGACTTGGAGATTGAAAATGAACTGCCAGGGTAATACTGCTCTGTACAGCTGAGGGGAACTGAGGGGAACTGAGGAGAGATAATTCTCTAATGTTTTCTAATTTCTAATCTAATAAGTTAAGAGTCCAGATCAAAAGGATGTCTGCTGGGTGACACTTACTCAGAGCTCAGAGGCCCACACTTGTCCCATGGTTCATTCTTATTGATAGCAGAGGGAACATGGGAGATATCCTGGATGTCTTCATCTGCACAGCAGCTATCTGTCAGCAGCAAGGACAGGAAGACATTTCAACCAGCTGTCAGTCATGGAATTCAGTTTGATATTTTCATCACAAGTTGTCATTACACCATTACACCTGCAGTGTTTGAAGACAAACACACAGTCACTCACTGTCAGCATACAGCCCACACTCCCTCAGGTGTGGCTCAGGGCCGGGCGTGGCCTTGTGCTTGCCGTCTTGAAGACACACCCCCTCCGAGTGGGTTCCACCAATCAGCGCAGCAGCCAAATATGTGCAAACCAATAGCAGGGGGCGTGAGGTGACACCCATCTCTACAGCCACGAAGAGGTCTGGAAAAGAGTTCAGCACATTGGACAGCGGCAGAGAAAGGACAATACACCAGCAAAATCATAATGCACGCACAATCTAATGCAATATGATACAATGAAAATAAATTACTGCACTAAAAATAATTTATAAATACAATACTTCACTTTGGATGTAAAATCTGTAATCTTCTCACGCTTCACAGTTTAATCATTATGTCATGAGTTATATATACAGTGTGAGTGAGACATCCAGGGCCGGCTGTTGTGCTCTGTGTGTGCTCTGCGTGTGGTGACCTAGTAGACAGGGTGAGCCTAATTAGGTGGGACTGAGGCACCGTGCTGAGCTGGATGACATGTGTAGTAATCTGACAAGCGGCTGGCTCGATGTGTAGCCTACATAACACGAATTAAACAAATCTGTTGGACATGGCCACATGGCTCTGGATGGGTCCAGTGTGACCCTGATTTTAAACAACACAGATATACAGTAAACAGTAAACAGAGCTTTGGTGGGTTACACTAGGTTACTCTGCCTAACTTCCAGTTTTTACTCATTTACTGTCACTAAATTACCACTCAGCAATTAAAAACAGATATGTAGGGCTGCTCATAGTGATTACTTTCATTATTGATTAAAGAAAAGCAGCAAATCCTAACATTTAAGAAGCTCGAAGCAGAAAATGTTTGACATTTTTGCTATAAAAATGACTGAAACCATTAATGAACTATCAAAATATTTGGCAACTAATCTTCTTGATTGAATTAATGATTAAATTGACTAATCGTTGCAACTCTACAATTATTGGATGCAGTCGGTAATTTATGCAGTTTCTCAACTATATCAGTAAAATTAAGCAGTGAGAAAGAAAAACAAAAATCTAAAACTTATTGCAGGGGATAATTATTATGACAGAAATACCTCAATGGAGCTCTAAGCTGTACAAAACATATTAAAAGCCAAGCTAAAGCAGCAGCCCATATCATTTACAATTAGGGATATCTACTGTAATATTACATGTCTAATTATTTTATTATTTTTACTTTATAAAAAGACTGCTATTGATTGCTGCATTGTTTTGTTTTGTAACTGTACATACATAATTCAGCTCAATCAAACATTAACTGCCAAAGACAATTCATGCCAATTTGTTACATGCTTGGATCATGGCTGGCTACTTTTTGTTTGATTCAAGAAGGGAAGCAAAAACACTTCAAGTTAAAAACGATTTTTGCAGGAACAAAGAATGCTGTATGACATAAATGATATTTTTTTCAAGTGGTATTTTTTTTCTTCTTTGTTTTTAATATCACATTAAATATCGTGTCATTGACTTTTTATTGTGGCATGGTCACATCCCTGTTATTAGGAACATCTTAACAAAAGCTGCAACTTAAACAGCTGAAAATCACGCAGTTATCTAAACAAATGTCGAGAAAAAATGAGCAAAAAAAACGTGCAGTTTCCCCCCTAGAGTCTGTTGGTGATTATCACTGAGGTTACACTGACCTCAAGGCACTTTATGGTATTTTTGTGCTGTAGCAGCTGTGGCACAGTGTTTTAATGTTCAATCCCAACATGAAGCTGGAGTTTTGTTCTAACATAATGATGTTACATGATCTTTTTAAATGTTACTCTAAGATTACGACGACCTGTCGGAATCAGGTGTTGCTTAATCTATTTAGATAGAGCAGTTAAAGATTTTTTTTTGGTTTTTTTTACCTGTCGGTGGGGTAAATGAGGCTCCGTCCGGGGTAGTTTCCTGTGTTTTGATGCTTTTGTGGAGGTGAGTGTTTTCTCCGGTGTGATCGAGAGGCTGTAGTACGCGGTGCTCGGCGCTCCGGTCTCCTCCTCCTCCTCTCTGTCTCTGTCTCTGTCTCTCTGCTGTGTGTCTGTCTCTCTCTGTGCTGGCTGTGATCTCTGCTGCCCGGGGCCGCTGCTCGCCACTTTGTCACCGGTTTATATGAAGGACATTTCAGTGCCTTCCACCAGGCAACTCACCCCCTCCCTCTGCCCCATGCTGGGAAGTCCTCTCTCTCTCTCTCTCTCTCTCTCTCTCTCTCTCTCTTCTCTCTCTCTCTGTCTCTCTCTCTCTCTCTCTCTCTCCCTCCCTCTCCTCTCTGTCCTGCACAAACACACACACACACATACACATAATCTCCCAGTGAGATGTTTACCAAATCCTCCTTGTTGACAGCTTTCCATCCGAGTTTGTCCAAGCAAAGCTGAAGATGGAAATACTGACAACAATTGATATCTCTGTAACACTTATCATGAATTCATACATGGGTTCATGCATGAAAAGCATGAATTTAGGTCGCACTTTATTGTCAAGTTCACTAATAAGACATAAAAAGCCATACTTTGTGTGAAATTGGACAAAAACTAGAGATAATGTTTGTTAATTAAACATTAAACAAATTCGACCATAAGTCCCGCCCCGTTTGTTAGGCTACTGAAATATACCATGCCAGGCTTGTCAGTGTTGAAAATGATGTTAAAGATGTTCCACAGGGACCTGAAAAAGCTTTCTTCATTGTATACAGTGTACTAATAATCACTCTTGCAAGATATTTCACAGGTTTGTGGTTCCTTTCAACCCTCGACCATCACTCTCTCCCTCCTCGGCTTGTGTGGCTTCCATACAGCTACGGTCAAAGGCAAACAAGGTCAGAGTTCAAATAATTTGAATTTTGAGAGCAAACCTGAGCACTGTGCCACACCAAGGGTCGCGGTACCGCTTAGTTGGCCACCACCTCTCTCTCTCTATGGGAAAACAATGGGGCAGCTTGCACAAAGCTGTTTTTACCTCTGACCATGTGGGGGGGGGCTTTAGCTAGAATTCTCTCTGTAGCAAAACATGAGCTTACAACTAGTTAATCTAAGTCAGTCATTACCCTTGCTAATTAGATCTGATAGCTATGGTCCCCCAGCAACTTAATCTTCAAAATTTGTTTTTCTTTCCCAGAGAAATTAGCCTCGCATACAACGTATCTAAGTACAGGAAGTAGGAAATGAGCAAGTTGACTGAGGTTCCACCAGGTTCTCGGCTTGCTCAATTTCTCAACTAGTCACAGAGCAAAAAGGGGTGGGACTTCGGATGGATCAATTACTCACCATACACCCAAGTGTGCACTAATAAGACATAACAAGCTGTACTTTGCATCAAATTAGACAAAAACTACAAATGACATGGTCTTTGATTGTACAGTATTAGACCCTTTATTAGACCCTTATCAGACTTTATTACAATTTGCCTATGGATGATTGCACAGATTTATTGTACTGAAGTTTACAGTATGTTTCTGTTGTAATGTGTCCCTAATAACCTTCCAATAAAGTCTAACAAGGGCCTAACAGTAGGAAATAATACACTGAAGTTTACAGTACAGTTCTGTTGTTATTGGTCTAATTCTGTTCAATAAAGTGAATATTATTTCTAGTTTTTGTCTGTATTGATAGCTGTTGTTGTGAAGTACAGCTTATTACGTGTGACCACATGAACAGTATGTTACCTAATGCAACAACCAAGGTATTTAAATCCCTATGATATCTGAGCTAATAATGATGTTCACGTCTTCTTCAGAGTTAAGTCTGCAATTAAAAGGACGGGACAAAAAACCTGACAAATCACAGCCTAAATATACAGAACAGATGACTTTATTATTGTTACTGACATCTCAAAGTGATTGAACGATTGATGGCAAAAACCACAAGGCATGTGCTGCCCTTGATTTTGAGAGGATCATTCACAGGTGGTGCTGAGTCACACCTGTCCTCCCCCAGCTCTCCCTCTCTCTCTCTCTCTCTCTCTCTCTCTCTGGAGGTCAGGGCTTTTTCCAGATGACAGGGTTAGAGGAGAGGGTATAGCTGAGATTTAATACTGCATGATATGCTGAGAACAGGGAACACAAATCTCTGCGGAACAAAACACCACGGGGGAAGCTGCTGCGTGTTGCAAAACCCAGCCTGTTATCATAAAGACAGTTCACTTCAGCCTGTTTTTCATATCATTGTTATTTTTTGCCACATGTGGGTCAACTGGTGACCTTGTCAGCAATGCTACCAAATGGTGTAATCCCTAAAACCACGTTATTAATTCTTTCCATTTGGTGGCATTTTAAACATTTACATTTGTTCAATGACGGTCCTAAACTACACGCTTTGAAGAGGATTACACTGTAAAAAAAAAAAAAAGGACCCTATTTGTTTTAACTTAAAAAAAAAGTTAGTATCTGCCTTAAATTTTTAAGTTGACTGAATTTGAAAAGACAAGTTGAGGTAATTTTCTAATGATTGAAAACAAATGCACTTTTCTCATCAAATAAACTTGATATGAGTTCAGTTGTGCTTGAGAAAACATGTTCAATAAACTTAAGTCTTCACTCACACTGACCAATATTACAAACAAATTTGATTTCCTTTTACATTTTCCCAGTTTGAAGTTCAGTCAGTTCTTCATTTTACTCAAAAAGAATTCAGTACTAACCTTCATCATGGTTTGCAGTGTCTCATTGTAATGAAAACAAGCAGATAAGTCAGATACAGTTCATCATGGCAAAATTTATGAGACAAGGCAAGTTTTCATCATGTGTCTTCTTCAAACTATAAAAAAGAAGGGTCTAAGCAGAATTTTAACTCTCAAATAATGCACACTGGGAACTTAAACTTGATTTAATGAGTTGATTGAACTACTGCAACTGTTATGAAAAAGTCTAAAGTCAAAAGTCAAACATGCATATTTAAATTAAGTTAATGAGAAAAGATCCTGTACTGTAATTCCTGTACGCTTTATTTTTTATATATATATATATTTTTTACAGTGTATATGAACACATGAGTGTGGGCAGCGAGTGTGTTTTTCCACCGTGTGTGTGTATTATTGCTCCTGGCTTTTAATCTCACCTCCTCTTGGACCTGGTGTACCAGCCTAATCCCTGGCTGGGTGCATCTCTCTCTCTCCCTCCCTGAGTGACCTCCCAAGGCTTTTGGCCACAGAAGAGCAGATGGAGAGTGTCTTGTGGCCTAGATACGTCCGCCTAAAACCAAGACTGTGAAATTGGTGACATGCCTTGGACATGATTGGTTTTGGCAACAAAACCACGCAGGGACGGGAAGGGACAGGACAGATTGGCCATCACATAAAGGCACAGACTGAGTGCAGATGAAATGGTCTCAGTGGAGATTCAGCTCAGATTCCTACTGTAGGGGCCGAAGGAGGAAATGAGGGCTCGCTCGGGCCCCGTTGTCCACCAGACTGTTTCATAACCGCTGAGGGTCGTCACCACAGAGCACTTTATTTCTGGGGGTGAGAGCAGAGGAGCGAGAGGCAGACAAACAGCTCTCCATCTGGTAATTAGAGGAGGAATAACGATAGCCTTTGTGTGAGAGCTATTCAGGGAACAGAGAGGGAGGACAAAGCAGGCCATCTCCACTCTCTGTGTACCCTTGTTGTCGTTCTCATTTAACAGGGTTGGGTCACTGCCTGTGCTTGAGCCTTAGGCTGCCCCTCAGCTGGCAAACAGTCACCCATCCTTGTCAACTCACTAACATTCATTTCCGCCAGTTAGTTTCTTTGATTTGTTGTTCCACTGACCTATTTATTCCTCCAGGATGGCAGACAAAGTTTGGAAATAAAAGGTCAGATGTGGAGAACCTGTCTGAAAACAGGAGTACAAGATGGTTTGTGTAGCACACTGCAGTGATTCCCAACCATATACAGTATGGATAGTGGACGTAGCTGCTGGGTCTGAAAAGTGAAGCCAGCTCCGTAAACCTGCAGTCTTCCTTATGGCCAGCAGGGGGCGACTCCACTGCTTGCCAAAGGAAGATTGCATGGAGTCTAAGGAGGAAAATGACCCTACATCTCATTTAATTTATTACCTCAGTAAGAAGCTTCATAATGAGTAACATATACAATAATGGAGAATATGTTTTATGGTGTGGCTCCCTTTTGATTGGCCATTCACTACCCTTGCTTGTCCTCAGGTTCTCAGTTAGATCCAATCAGACATGTCCACGATTCTCTTCAAACTTCTTTCTCAACCCCCGACCGCCCAAATGTGATGGGTGACGTCCTGGTGGCTGCACCCTATATTTATTATACAGTCTATATTCCCAATTGAGTACTTCTACTCAACTTCATTAGTTTGTGTGATGCTGATCTTTAGTATGGTGCATGAAAACTAGTTAGCAAATGGATAAACGGGACAATGAAGAGGCAATGCATTCAAACCTTGCAAGGCTTTCGCAAATCTAGCTAACAGAAATGGATAAACATTTGATAGCCTATAATGTTAGTTAGCCTAATGGTAATGGACGTGTTGATATCACTGATATAAATAAAGATAGATGATACGTCCCCACTGTACAAAATGGAAGCCAAAATATCCCGGATATGAGCGCTGCCATCTTGCACTGGTGATTTCATTTGGAGCCAGAGTCTGTGGAGTAATTATCAGCGTTGGTGCCACACTTTCAAGTTCCTGCCCACACTGAAGGCTGACTCAGTCACGAGCAGGGCTCAGCTGTCAATCATGACATGAAACCCGCTTTTTATAGTATCAAATAACTAATTAAAACCAAACTCACCAAAAGAATTAACACTTGACAGACACAATCTTTCAGAAAAATGTTTTTGCTGTGTACTTTGCAGTTTTAGTTTAACCATTGTCCTATCAGTTAAAATCGAGGGGGCTGTTTTTAATGACCTATACTGCAGCCAGCCACCAGGGGGTGATCTTCACGTTTGGTGAGCTTTCATGTTGTCCATTTCTATATATGTCAGTGGTAGATATCCAAAATGTTAGTGAGATAATAGAAATGGAAATCAATTAAAATAGAGATAAATGGTTTTAACTTTTAGTTTCTGTCACTCCAAGTAGGCGAATGCAAACTTGAAATTATCTGTAACAATAACAACATAGACTTTTATATATTCAGTTTAAATAGCCAGTTTATAATCCATTAATTTTAAGAATGTGAAGTTGCATTTTTTTTCTCTGAAACTTAAAAAATATTTAAGCTACTTAGAAAAAAGATCCTGGCAAAACTTTTTTCCTGCTATTTTTTCTTTTTTGTTTTTCGGAAAGGTAATCCTGGTAAAACATTTTTTCACTTGTTCTTAAACTGTTCTTCAGTCATAAACATGGGAGAGAAGCTATAAAGATCAGACTTAGAAAATGGATCACCAGACTTCTCTTTCTTTACTTGCCTCTCAGGGCTTGTGTATATCCTGCAGGCTGAACATAGCGAGAAAGTCAAGGAAATTTATTATGAGGAAATCCGGTAGAATCCCCTAAACTCATGAAATGCTATCTGGTCATTTGGAAAATGTTCCTGCATTGTATCTCATCCAGCCATAGAGTATATTACTTGTAACATTTAATGGTAAAAGGAACCACTGCGGCAAGTGTCGAAGCTACTCTCAAAGAAAGGTCAAAGTCAGTGACCTTTCACTTGACAGAAATGTCACTGGTCAAATACCAAATTGTTGGTGTTGCTAATTAAGGTTTTCGCTAAGAAGAAGAAATGTTCCAAATGTCACCAGGAGACTGAGATTTGCAGTCAGATACATAGGAGCAATGACTCAGATTTATGTTCATCTATTAAAAAATGATTAATTACATGTGTTAAACACAAAGTTGGTTAGGAAACAGTATTTTTACCTGAACTTGTGCTATTTTTATACTGTATCTTCTTGTATTAAATCATTACTTTGTATCCTCTAAAACCAAACACTGTGACCTTTTTGTTCAAATGCTTGAGCATCCATTGTAGGTGGAATATGACAACAAATCGTTCCTGGATGTTTTTCCCCAAAGTTCACAGTCGGGGCAGCAACAGGATGAGTGGATAAAATTTCAGATCAGAAGAAAAATCTGCATACTAGAATATATTTCACCATTTATTCAAAGACACTATTCGATCCAACATGAATTTTTCTGACAGTCATTTCCGATAGGATGAGCTGACAGACATTTGAGCAATATGACATCACATTTACAAAAGAGACACTGTCACACAATCACACAAGCAGATTTTAAAAAGCAAAATATACTGTAATTTCTTGACAAAAATTAAAAAAAAAAAACATTCCAAAGACACAGACAAATATTAAAAACTGTAGTTGTTAGTCATAGAGCCTGTGGATATCTTTAATTTCCATTCATGTCTAATGCATTGAAAGGGTTGTGTTCACTAATGTCACTGTTCTGCCTTGTTGAGGTGTCAGACTCATCCAGTCTCCTGTGATCCTGTGGTTTGTTGTTGTTGGAAATCAAAAATGTAGTGAAGAAGTCCCAGTTCTCCACCGTGTGGTCACATGGCAGCACTGCATACAAAGTCTTCATGCCCATTCACTATTATTCATCTATGGCTAGGACCCTCATTTCAAGGGAAACACTATTTTGTCTTCTTGATAAAATGTGCTTCTACAGGAGTCCTAACTGACAGCAGGAGAGGGTTTTTTTTCACATCCTTACAGCATACAGTTGAGATCAGTTGAACCATTTGAGTTGAGGTAAAAAAGTTCTGTTCGTTTCATCGTTAGAGAGAAGGGGTTGAGTCCAGCCATCGTTACTAGTTGCCGTTTGGTCTTAATCTTCGTTCCTGCATGTTTTTCCCGAAGTTCATAGCCAGGGTAGCGACAGCATAAGTGGACAAGACCATGATGGTGCTCCCCACAAACTGCGATGAAGCTCCTCGCTTTTGCGCCACAAACCTCCAGCCTTGCCTCTGTAAGTGATTCTCTGCTGCCTCCACGGTCTGAGCGATGGACTCCATAGCTGTGGCTCGGACAGACAGCGCCTTTAACTCCTGGAGCTGTTGATTCAGTTCAAATGCCGGTGCTTCTGTCTGTCAGAAGGGATGGATGTTGTGTTTCTCGCTGAGGCTCAGCACACCTGGTTACCTGCTCCACACATGCTTCTTTATCTAGTCGGCCTTGTTTGCACACGTCAAATCCTCAGACTCAGCTGGGTGCCAGCGTACGTCAACAACCTGTTGGGAGACTGACAGAATGAACAAGGTCTCCAGGCTGCAGAGCAAACTGTACAGATGGTGTTCAATAATAGAACGAACAGAAGTTCAGTCTGACCTCCCTCGTATTTCAGGACCAAGGTCAGCACCAAGCCGGGCAAAAACTCCTGCATACAGATTATCTTGAAAGAACAGACACCCTGAGTAATAAAGGTGATAACTAGAACCCTGTAAGGGTTCTTTGGCTTCTCATTTTTAAAACTTTCCACTTGGAACCCTTTCAGAGAGTTCTACCTAGAGCCCAATGTAAAGGGTTATACCTAGAACCATGTGTGAAGGGTTACCCCACCTTATGAGCCTTCTGTTGTGTTATGGTTCCACCAGAAGCCCTCTGTGGGGGTTCTATCCAGGACCTTTCCACCTTTTAAGAGTTCAAACAAGAACCCACCCAGGGGATTCCACCAAAGAGGTTCTAGGGAGAATTCCTTTTTATATTGCAGGGGTTTTATCTAGAACACTTTGTATTGGGGTACAAAAAACCCTTGATGATAGAGTTCCTCAAGGATTTCAACAATCCTTGAAGAACTTTTTCTTCTAAAAATGGTTCTTTGAATGAAGCAGGTTCTTAATGGAACCTTTAGTCTGCCAATAAATCTTTGCAAATCTCACACACTGGACCTTTGAATGGAGCATTTACAGTGTTGTAGGTTCTTGAAAAGCAGAAATTAAAAAAAAGAAATTGGACAAGAAAGATGTATGACGTGACTGAGAAGAAATGTCATCATAAATTGTTGTTAATCTGATCAAACATTATATTATTACACTGTGGGCCTATATTTGTTTAAATTACACTTTTTCCATGTTTTCAATAAAAAACATTCCTGAATAATAATTCATGAATTCATGAATATTTTTTAAATATATTAAAATGTGTCATGTTTATGTTGAATGTTTTATTTATTTTTGTTCATAGATAGATAGATAAATAAATAAAACTATGCAAACTGTTGCAATTGTACTCTTACTGTAAATGGACATCTCAGCTCTTGCAAGAGAACCGCAAATGCCTTTACTGAGCATGTCAACCATTTCATAGAGGCTCACAATTTACAAACTGCTGTGTCAGGTGATGATTTGGTGTTAATGCAGAAAGAAAAAGAAAATAAAGAAATGCTGCAATAACAATAACAATAACAATAACAATAATAATAGTAATAACAATACTTTATCCATTGGTTTTTAATGGATGAGACAATTATTTTGCTATTAACTGGGGTTACCTCACCAGTATCTATATGTAAAAAATATATAGGTGAAAATCAGTCCCTAGGAGAAAATCAGCTTAACAACAGTTATGTCTGTACATTGTTGTCTTCCTCATCATCTCTCTCATACCCAGATTATTGCTTTCTGAGATGGAGCCTGTTGTTTATCAAATCTCATTTCCTCTGCTCACATAAGGAGGAAATCACTAGCTGGAAAAATGAAACGCTACATATGGAGGAAGAATCTCTGAGTCATGATGAGACTGACGTTTGTCCTTAAGGAGGGGGATAAAGAGACACACATAAGAGACAACTCTTAATGCTGTGTGGGTGCACCTTTGGGAAGATCTATCACACAACAGACGCCCAGACAGATTCATGTTTGTATTACAAGCACAAGCCCTGCGGCTGTAGATGGATGGCAGAAGAATGTCCCGACAAACAGCTGCGTTCGTCCCATAACTCTGCTTCTGAAATGACACCTTAGTGGGAGCAGATCAATAGACAAACCTCGCTTTCACACTCCCTACAACACTCCTCATGTGTGTCTGTCTGTAGCAGAGACAACAGAACTGTGCTGTAAACTAAAGTGTGTTGTTTCGCACAAGAAAGAAAAGAGAAGAAATAAAGATCTTTAAAGCTATGTCCACCTGGAAAATTGTGTAACAAAAAAGTGGAAAAGTGTGTAACATAAACTAAAGTGCCTACGGTATTACAATAAGTCTGTGCAGTCCTCTAGTAAAGTCTAATAAGAATCCAGTAAAGGGTCTAATAAGGACATTATTTCTAGTTTTTTGTCTAATTTAATACAAAGTACAGCTTGTTACATCGTATTAGTATACTGTAAAATATCATGTGACCGTTTTTAAAGATCCAAATTTAACTAACCACATGAGCCTTTTTGTCCACATGTAAGAGGTCAGTGAAGGTTGCACCAGTCTGAGCACAAAGCTGCATCTGTGTGCTACTTTTTGGATGCTGTGTACTCTTGCAGGACTCTGCGTCATCGTAATAGGCTTAGCTGTGTGTGTTTGTGTAGGTAGGTCTTTGCATCAACTGTCTGAGGGACTAAAAACACTGATTTGCTCTTTGCCAATACTCTTTTGAAGCTACCACCAATTACCATTAATCCGAACACTAAAACACACCCACACATGTATGAAAACAGGCCTTGACTTTAATCAATCCATCAACTTGCTCTCTAAAAGCACTTTGCTCTGATAACATCTGCCTTTGTTCTTCTCTCTGGCTCTTTGTTGACTGTTTCGTCTCCCTGTTGCTTTAGCTAAGTAATAATGAATAATACAACAAAGTTCCTGTCATTTCTTCTGTCTCCTCTCTTCTCTCCCTGGTTTATCTTTCTGTTCCTCTGCAGATCAACTGATACCGTATGAAGGAAAGAGCGCAAGCTCTCTCTCAGGGTCAGTGTTGTTTACATTGCCATAAACCAAGAAGACCCACTTTAAAAAACACTTATAAATCAGACTGCAAAGGAAGTTTCTCAACTGTAAAATAGTTTTCCATCAGCTTATCTACCAATGGCCTTTATGACATCTTCAAGTTTGCTGTCTGTCAGAGTCATAGCACTGAGATAGCTCTTTTAAATGTTTACATGATCTCCAGATGAGCTTAGATGCAGACAAGACTTCTAGACTTGCAGTGCAGCAGTGGATGACAAAATCTGAATACTGCTGGACTGACCTCAGTTGGTTGGGACTAATCATATTTACAGACGACAAACATGTTTGTCTCTTTTGGAAGTTGGTTACGAGAGTGGCTATGAGGAACTTTCATATTTTGTTGATTTTGGAGGCATCCATGAACAAAAGCAGTACCACAGCTACAAATTATGACATCAAAAACAAAATTAAGAAAAATGTCCTGCTTCTTTTTAAAGCGATATTCCACCCTGCGAGAATAACCCATTCAGTATGTACTCACCACTATACCGATGTGATGATAAGTGAAGGTCTTCAGTTCACAAAACAATCCTGGAGTTTTAGGAGAAACAGGGTAGCAGCCTCATCCAGTACAATGGCAGTGAACGGTGACCACGGATAAAACGTTAAAAAATAGCTCACAAAAAAAACACAAAATGTCTCCATCCTGCTTGTGTGGTGTAATCCAAGTGTCCGCGAGCCGCGACTTTAAAAATTAACCGCAAAAGATGCCATTTACGCCATGTTTTTAGCAGAAATATCAGCTGTAGCACGTAGCCTGTAGGATGTAAACATGGCGTCGATCTCGCGAGACTTCGTATATATCTTAATGGACGCACGTACGGAAGTCTCGCGAGATCGACGCCATGTTTACATCCGTTTTATCCGTGGTCACCATTCACTGCCATTGTACTAGATGAGGCTGCTACCCTGTTTCTCCTAAAACTCCAGGATTGTTTTGTGTAGCCTACTGAAGATCTTCACTTATCATCACATCGGTATAGTGGTGAGTACATACTGAATGGCTTATTCTCGCAGGGTGGAATATCGCTTTAAATGGATAATGTATTAATCACTGTAAATTAAATGTAAACACAGGCTTTTCTAGTCTCATATGACCTGATTTCAAGGAGAATCTGACCCTGTGGCAGGCATTAAGAACAACTGTAATAACCAATCTTTTCTGATGGTCCTGTTTGCTTCAATGGGTCATATCGAGACATCAGTATTAAATTGAGACTGTTTCACAACCAGTTAAAAACTTGTTTGTTTTGAACACTTTTATGCAGATTTATATGGGGTTTAATTCCTGGTCCTGAATTATATTAATCTCTACATGCATTCACTAGGCAATATTATTCACAATAACAATAAAATCTATTACAATTTTGAAGACGATATACAACTTTAGCTATTTCAATATCAACAACTGTATGTAAGAATTTTCTAAAACAATGAGGACAAAACAGAAGTACATGTTTCGGTCCTCCACAACACATGGAGGCAAACACTAATGTTCTACTAATCTTTACATGCATTCATTAGGACATATTATTCACAGTACAATATGTTATGACTTCTATGAAATACCTGATGTTTTCTATGAATGTCCTACAAATCAATATGGGCAAAACAGAAGTAAATGTTTTGGTACTCCACAATATACGCAGGCAAACAATTATTACTACTTAGACTGTCAATTAAAAGCAAGTCAGGCATACTCATGATTCTGACCTAAACTTTAGCAGCCACATTAACACTGTTAACTCTTTTATCACCTTGAAAATATGAAAAGAATAAGATACCACAGCTGACTTGGACATATGCCTTCGTACACGCCTTAATTACCAAAAGGTTCAGTGAGTGTAATGGTGCATTTCCTGGTATTCAAAGAAAGTAGAGCACATCTTGACTGTTCTTTATATCATACACTGGCTTCCAGTTTGCCAAAGAATAGAATCTAAAAATGTATAGCTATATATTATAAAATGTCTACATTTAACTTGTATACTTATTATTCTCGCTATTCTTATTCATACCTTTTATTCTTAATTTGTATAGTATTCTTATTTTTGTATAGTATTCATATTTGTCCATAATTCTTGTATTTAATGTTTTAAATTTTTAAGTTAATCTCTTTGAACTTTTTATCTTTTCTTGTTCTAGCGTGCTGTATCATCAAGTCAAATTTGAGCTGTACTTTCTACATTTGGCGATTAGAGCGATTCTGATTCTGATTCTGTTACATGTCTGGAGGTGCTGACCTTGTGTGCTTTGGTTTGTGACTGCAGCATGTGTGTGTGTCTGTTGATCTGCATTAGATCATTTGTGTGTTTTGGCCAGAGTGAATGAAGCAATCCTCTTATGGCGCCCATTCGTCAGGAGCAACAGTGTGTGATGTAGTGCTCAGGAGGGTTTAGGGATGTCCTGCTGGGCCGGGCCTTTTGGGCTGCCAGCGGGAGAGGCGCCTCCTGATTCAGAATGAGACACTGTGGCCATCAGGATTACCCACAATGCCTGCTGCCGCTGTCTAGCCTTCTAATTGGTGACGTCAGTCAATGGTGGTGTGTAATTAAATACTGGGGTACAAAGACAGGCAGAATGGATGGAGTGATACGGAGGAAATAAAGAAAAGAATGAGACAGGAACATTTGGACCCATTTCTATTGTATTAGAGAAAGAAAGACAGACGACAGATAAGAGCAATATGTGCACATTTTTTCCCCCTTTTTTCTCTGCTCCTCTACAGGAATAACAACTTAAGACTATTTGCCACAACGTCTGACACCTTGACTTTAATTAGACACTAGTAGCGTGTGTCTGTTTAATGCTGGCTTTATTCTGGCTCCTATGACCGTCTCACAGATTAACTGGCGGGTCCAGTCATCACTCTAATTGATCTTATGTCACCTGTACTTTTGAATGAGTGTGAAAATAGACCAAAACATTGCTCCAACCAGGTGTAGTGCCACACTGGAGTTAAGGGGTGCTATAGCCACATCACAAATGTGAGTAACCCCAGTTAATCACCCCCCGGGTATTTAAAAGAAAGAAAGAAAGAAAGAAAGAAAGAAATATGTAAACACTTATAACCAGCCAGCTTGTTTTACACCATGTGTGCAGAGTTGACAGACATAGGGGTAAATGCACTTCTTGTTGTTATTCATTTTATTTCAGATAGACATTTAATCTGTAACATTATAACCAGTGCACAGCAGGATGCATATCGTCAGCCTACAAGTTTTTGTTGTTGTTTTTTTCAAAAGAAATACAATCACCAAGTTTGTGATGATTGACAGTTTGTTTTACAAGTGTGTGTGTGTGTGTGCACAAGTATAAAATCTTTTCATAGCCACTCCACTACCTGCAAAAAAACCTATGAATTTGTTCTCAAATGCTAACACATTGTTTTCAAAACTGTTATAAATTAATTCAAAACAGAATTCTGTCAAATATCATGCATTTCTGCAGTAAACATGTTCAAAAGTGAAAAAAAGCCACACTCATACCTGCAAAAAAACCTGTGAAGTTGCTCAAGCTAACACACTCCCAACACTGTGCAATCATCAATTGATGATTGCACAGTGTTGTGAGTGTGCGGTTGCTGTTTTTTGTTTTGCAGTAAACATGTTGAAATATATATAAATCTTACAATGACAGAATATTTACGATAAAATCAAGCAGTCATTACCAAACAGACAAAGGGGGGATGGATTTGGGATGATATGGGAAGATGTTTGGAAACATGGATCAAGGGAGTCAGGTTGATGGGTAAAAGAAGAGTGGCAGAGAGAGGGAGAAAGGAAAAATGAGGAACACCATGAACACCAAGGAACACCAAGAATTGTTACAATTAATGTATTGTATTAAAAAAAAATCATTCAAAATTCAAAGATAAAAGTTTATCATTTATGTATTGCTCCCTGTTGTTAGTGCTTTTTAGGTCAGTGTGTTATGAGTGACAGTGCATGCTTTATTAGTGAGTATTGTTAACAGTTTTTTGGTCCAACGAGTATATTTTGAGGCATGTATGAAGTGTTTTGGTGGTTTGAGTGAATTTTGGAAGTGAAATTAACTGGCCAAGATGCATGTTTGTAATGCAGACTGTATGTGGCTTAAGTATTGATCTCTATTATCAATGCACTTAAATGCACTTCTTGTTGCTGTTGAATTTTGGATGTATTGTGTTGTTAATTGTGGCTACAGGGCACTGTCATTGCCTTCTGGTCAATTGCACTTGGCTTATAGCTATTTTGTTGAATATTCTCTGTCCAACTCCATTGCAAAAGAACATTTATATTGAAAGGGCTGTGTACTGTATCTGTTTTTATTGAAAAAACAAGAACTTCCTGATAAAGTAACTCTGAGGTCATGAGAACTGACTGCACCGGGAGAGAAAATATCCTGGAGCCTGCCATGGCTCCGACATCTTCTTTGCATCATGACTTATGTTCCCAAGGAACCAGTCAAGAACAAATTAAATAAACCAGGAGGAAAAATATCTCTGAATAACTGTGTAATTCTTTGTGCAATTCAAAAGAAAAAATAAGAGACTGACTTTTTTCTGCTAGGTGGATGATTAGTTGTTTTGAGGATGAAATAAATCATTATTACATCATTTAATTTATCTTTCCTTTTTAG
The DNA here is from genome assembly GCA_027495735.1 of Lutjanus campechanus. Classification (NCBI taxonomy): domain Eukaryota; kingdom Metazoa; phylum Chordata; class Actinopteri; order Lutjaniformes; family Lutjanidae; genus Lutjanus; species Lutjanus campechanus. Next base: position 164,558 of record JAJHUR010084727.1, read on the forward strand.
ACAACACACAACACTGTGCGGTGTTCAGTTCAGTGTCTCTGTTGCACTGCCATCTCCCACCACAAGGAGTCATAGTGGTGATTTATTAGAGGTGAGAGGAGACGGTACCTTCAGGAAATCATAGAGCTTCACAGTAATGTTGTCAGACAACTGGAAACCAGACAACAGCAGCCAAATACAGATAAGTGCAGATGATACATTAAAAAAAAAGCTTATAATAATTTCACCTGATCCACCATAATAGTGACACACATACACTCTTTAAGTGGTAACAAACCTGATTCCTTACAAAACAGCAGGCACCCTGTTTACTCCCACTGCCTCCGTTTCCTGGTTATGATGATCCTCTAGAGGTCTCTCTTAACACAGGCATCATCTGAGTGTGTATGTGTGTGTTTACATGTGTACTCAGTCCACACATGTATGTGCAAGCTCATGACGCACCCAGAACATTTAGGGGGAAAAAGTGTTTGTTTGCGCTTTGTGTTTGGTGTGGACTGGATGACTCAGTTGTTGACACTGTAAAATAATGGAAACAGAAGATTTAATGAGCCTTTGGACATTTTCTTTTTCACACTCCCCTCTGTAGACTGTCTATGACTATAGAGTCTGAATGAACTCACAGAGGCTTGAAAAGGAAAATCAACTGATGTTGAACTTGCTTTATAGTGTTTGAGGGTTATATCTGGTATTGATTTTACACATTAACCTTGCCTTTGTGTGTGTGTGTGTGTGTGTGTGAGTCTGTGTTAGACATCTTGACTGTTGGTGATGGAGCTTTTCATTGCCACTGACTATGTTTGTAAATAGTAATATCTCACTTATTATCCCCGCCAGGCATAAGGCAGGAGGTGTGCATGTGTGTGAGTGTGTGACTGAGTGTGTGCGTGTGTGATCACTGGACCTACAGCTTGTCCACAGCTAATCTCAAATACTACCATGCAGGTCGATCAGCCTAATTTTTTTTGTGCGCATTCATGACTGCGTGCTAAAGGTCCTCTGTGATTCACAATTCTTGAAAAAAATAAAAATAAAAATACGTTTATGTCTTTATGTTGTTATGGCCAGAGACATTATGTTTTCAGGTCGTCTCATTCTTATGAACAAAATATCTCACAAATGCCTTGAGGGAATTTCTTCAAACACAATAAAGATAAAATCAAAAGGACCTTTCTTATACATGCACTAATCATGAAATAAACACGGACTTCTGACATTATCCTAAAATTTCACACCTATAACTACACACCTAAACAAGCGAGGCATCTATCAGTATCAATTGTTATGGATGTTTGGCACTAATGATGGAGAGTAATGAGACTAATGTATCAGATGGTGCACTCCAAACCCTGACTTTTTAATCAACAGTAGCACTGCTGACTTTGTCTGACGGCTCTATGGAGCAAATAAATAACATGCCACATGTACCAGCAGCATTGTGAACAATACAGAATAATAAACATATTTCAACAGACTTTTTGAGGCTGAATCTGAGTGGAAAAGGTCCAGTACTGTCTCTGCCGCAGTGTAGGGAAGTGTTAATGAGAAGAATTCATGACTGACCCGAGAGGTGGCCAATGAGCAACATGACCGCCCATCCTGACCAGGCGTCCAGCAGGTTCTGGATCAGCTCCCAGATGGATTCTTTAATTTTACTGGTTATCTGGTAGACAAACAACAAGGAGAGTCTGCACTGAGTAGCTGATAATTAAAAGATTTCTGGAATAATTACAGGCCAAATTCAGGGACGGCATTGGACTCACTGAAGCAAAGGTTTCATTCTGCTGCTAATATTAAAAGTCACAGGCTCCTACTTTTCAGAAACAGCAGTTTCGCTGGATGAAGCTCGAAGTAACACCAACAGCACTCCTTTTAATGGATCAAGAACTTCCCATTCACTTTCACTGCTCTTATTTTTTGTCCAAATCGAAGTAGTTGATGGTATAAATCAGACTGTGAGCTGCTGAATGAGACGTGTTACTCAGGAGAAAAGCTTTTGGCCTACATGCATTTCAAAGGATGGATCCCCCCCACTTTCTCTCCTCCTTTCCTGTTCTCAATTCTGCTGTCCTGTCCGAAAAAACCCGCAGCACCATGGGGCCCCGTGACCCGGCAGCCGTCCCAGGAGGGGGCCTCCCGGGCTGTTGTTGTTGTTGTTGTTCCTAGATGTGGTTCAAGGCCAGTAAGAAGGACAGAAAAGAGTCACTGGTTTCTGAAGTGACCACAATGGAGGACAAAATGTACAAGATCACTGCTGTGAGCCAACAACGTTAAGGGAAGTGGATAAACTTAGAGGCAGCCACCCACAGGGCCATTACATGGCCTGTCCTGTGGTCCACCTCTGCTAGAAGAGTGATAATGGTTGAACCCACTATGCCATGGAGGTGGCCCTCAAAAAGAAGAAGTACAGCGAGTTGTCTGCAGGGGGCCCTGAAGCAGGGTGGAAGGCATCAACCTACCCAGTGGAGGTCAGGCTGGACCCAAGCAGAGGAAGGCAGTCAGGGAACTGGCTCAGGAGGAGTAGCGAGGGAATTTATTTCTGGCTTTTGCTCTGGGATGAAAGAGGTGAAACATCTCTGACGGTTGGCTGCCAGCTGACCACCTTGCAGCTGGCCCGATGGCACTGGCACTGGCCCATTGCAGGTCTCCTGCTTTGGACCACTGCAGTCCACCGCAGAGTGACACAAGTATTAAATTTGCAGTAAAGCCTAATCTTAAAGCTAGTGATATTGTAAACTTCTTTTAAACTTTTTTCACTGGATGAGTGGTATTTCTCATGGCGAGTAAACTGAGATTTGATGGAGGGGGAAAATCTGGACAATAATAATGTTAATGACAATAATAATAATCTAAAAGCAACTAGTTAATCTTCACTAACAATTACTGTAACATATGTTTTACAACACTGCAAACTGAGGTCTGAAACTGATCAGTGATTATAGAAAATCAAATCCCCACATCCTTTTTCTCTTGTACACTCTCCAGAAATGATGCCACCCAGTGAAGAAATGAGCCTGTTTTATGTACCTATACACAATTATACTGTAAGTGCTTGAAACAAATATAACACATATTGTAGTTAGTTTCCTGTTCCGTGCTGATGCTCAGTGCACTGAGGATTGGCAGCTGTACAGTTGTGCTGTTACAGTTGATGCTGCGGCTTGATGAGAGAGGAGGCTGTGACCCGGAAAGCATCACTGCTTCCCATCTGCTCACATTTCTGTTTGTGTGTGTGTTTGTGTGTGTGTGGTGGAACATATATCAACACCACGTGTGTTAGTTCCTCCTCAAGGTCATAGCACTGGAAAAAAAATATAATAACCACACAAAATAAAGTCCAAAAATCATTATTCCTGATTGAAAATCTTGTATCTCCAGCTTTACCAGAATCAATCGCAGTTGTTTTCAACGACTGCAGTGACAAACTTTTTGTGCCACTGGTGGATTTTTGAAAGGTTTCAGCATCCTACAAACCATATAATCCCTCAAACTGCACTGAGGCAGTTGAGGTTTTCAGAGGACAGCAGCTTGAAACATGGAGACTTCAGTCCAATCTTCTGTCTTTAGACAAGTGGGACAATGAGTGTGTGTGTGTTTTTAAGTTGTGTAACAGGTCGAGAATGGGAAATGGGTGTTAATGTGTGTCTGAGCTCTAACCCTCACATTTAAGAGGCATGTTGCACTTGAAAATGAAGCCATTCTTTATTTATATGACTGTATTAACAATAGTTTGGTTTGGTTTGTAAAACCAAAACAATGAGTTAAAATACTCGATAACACCCTGTAGAGTTTAGAGGAACCAGGAGAGACACCAGCGAAGCAGTCATGTGATCCATTGGCAATATAAAAATATTGGTCATGGCTTCTTTAAAGATTTTTAATACTGAGCTAATTAGGATTGTTTGGCCTTGAGTTTTGCAGCGATGACAATCAACTCTTGTTGCAAACAAAACTGAGCAGCAGTTAGTCTCCAAACTCAAAGGGATTACAGAATCATTATGTAAGAGGATATGAAAGCAGCATCATTCCTGTGTTCAGCAGCCGCTGAGCACCAGCAGCTCATCCTACAGCGACCATAACGACAATATCATGAAACTCAATGAAGTGAGTCTCCCCGGCCAGACTTCCACCTGCGTTTTGCTTTTTACAGTAAGCTCAGTTTAGCCGGTGCCGGAGCAGAAATCAATAGCCTCTCCCGGCTGCTATGTGTCCACCGGCTCCACTGCGGCACAAGGAACAATCATGACTTTGACAGAGCTGAGAGGAGCAGAAAGGCAACAAGGCTTTGTGTGCATGAAAGGGAGTTGACAGTGCTGTGAGAGTTTTGTCTGTTTGTCAGAGTTTACACAGCATACAGACCACAGAACAAAGCAAAGCCATCAGCACTTGGATGATCTGGCTCTCTGACTGCCAGCCAGACGGCCCTGACAGCTCCATTTAATCTAACAAATAACAGCCTGCTTACTGAGGCTCTTTTCTGACTAGATTTGTGCATCTCTGAACACATTCTGCCACAGCAGAGCAAACGTTTTATGATTTCACTGTTGTGATATCTAGTTCTGTTTGTTTTCTTATCTATCTATCTATCTATCTATTGCATTCTCAATCTTTTATCCACTTATCCACATAGAATGTAAAGTGTGTAGGCCTAAATATAAGATTAGCATTTGTTTCACCATGCGTGTGTCTGCTTGTTGCTTGATTCTGCCACTCTGCTGCAGTTACCGTGTGCTATGTTCATTTTTATGTGATTTTATCTATACATGTTAGCTGTTTGAGGTCTGTCTGCAAACATTTTGTTTATCTTTACTTGTTCCTTGGCTTTGAATCAAATAAAGAGAATTTGTCACTGTCAACTTGCATCTAATATTGATGCACAATTTATCCTTTAACAGCTGAAAGATTTACAGTTTAAGTATATTTAAACTACTTTGGCAGGTTTAGGATAAGATTATTGGGGTTACAATTAGTATGTTACATTATGTATGTCACATGAAGCCAATGAGGTGACTCGCAACATGAAAATCACACGATGAAAGTCACGTGATGCACGAAACATTATGTACCTCACAACTTTTAATAATATTTTGTTTTCACATGCGACATGAACCCTAGTCTCCTGGGGTCTCGCTGTATTTTTTTTTTATCAGCCATCCATCAACCCCACCTCCACCTCCTCCAGAGGCAAACTTTGTCCTTAGTTATACTTAATTAGGATCCCAGTGCTTCTCATACAGCCACACGTGGCTTTACACTGAACTGAAAAAGTCTGGTGCATCGCTTTCAGCCGCTAACGGCTACCGTGTGCATCTGTATCAGTCGCAGAGGTTCTTTGACAAGTTGGGAGTGATGGTGCGCTGGATGTGTAGCAGCCATAATGTTTACCATGATCACGATCTTAGTTTGACGTGTTAGCATGTTTACATCTGCTAATTAACCCTGAACACAAAGTACACGTGAGGATATGGGTAATGTCATCAGTTTTGCAGATATAAAGTCAGTTTAGTCATAAATCAAAGTAGTGGACAAATTAAAATGTTGACTGGATGGTGGCGCCAAAGGAAGATGCTCAGGGATCATCCAAAGTTATCACACTTCAGCCTAACATAAATGTCTGCACCAAATTTTAGATGTCTGCACCAGGACAAGTAAAAGCTTTGAGCCAGCTGGTTCCAATTTTACCAATACCAGTTTAAACTACCCTTCAGTTCAATACCACTGAAATAGAAACACATACTCATGTATATAAACATGTATAGAAACTGCTGTTTGCATGACACCATCAGTGACCACAAGCCAATTTGAGTTTGAGACCCTGCACTAGAGGAAAAGTCAGGATCACCAAATGAAATGAGCTTCATCCTCTGGAGACCATGAATGTCTGTGCAAAATATTTTTTCAGTCTGAACCAAAGTGACAGACAGACCGACAGACCTGCATTGCCATCCTTAGAGCCATGCCTAGGAGACATTTACATGTTGAGGTAAAGTTTAGATGAAAATGAAGTCAGAAGGCCACTGTGCTTCTCAGTCAGGTAATGAATTCTTTGCAAACAGCCTTTTTGTCTTTGCAGAAAAGCAAAACAAATCTTAGTCAGTCATTTGACCACAGACCAGAAGCGTCCCTGCGGCGTTCCTGCCCATTTCCTTTCAGGTGGGTCAGTGTGGGCTGAGTTTGGACTCTCTGTTGCAGATCTCTCGCTGCGTCTGGCTCTGATGAGGTCATGGCTGTGTGGGCAGCACAGACCATATGTTACATAAAAACTGTGTGAAAGCCATAATCCCCAGCAAGGCATTATGCAATGACTTTGCCAAAGGGCCACGCGCCTGTCAATCACAGAAATAATGTCATGGGTGAAAATATCGTGTTGCCCACTGTGGCCCAGCAAATACCCAAACTGAATCTTTTCTTTGTTGGTTTCTGAAAAAAAACAATAACCGTCCAATCGGTTAATCCTATGGCAGTTTTAGAAGGATGGTCCGTCCATTGAGTGAGTGTGCACAGGATGACCAATCTGGTTCCATGTGAACTTTTTACGTAAAGTAACACTCACGGTCCTGAAGACAGAGTGACTGTACATATTCATAAGAGCATGTATTTTCTTCAGCCAGGGTTAAGAAACAAGCCAACAACACTTGCCAGCTAGTGTTAGCTAATGTGTTTAGGGAATTGTTTTGCCTTTAGCTAAGCTCTATCCACAAGAACATCATAATGTCTACCAATGGAAAAGGGGTCGATAGCCACTGGGTTCTTAGACTGAATTTCAGCCAGTGGTCAATACTACTCAGAGTACAAACAGAAACCATAACGCTTCCAATGACAAAATCTTGTCTCTCGCCTTTAGATTCTTCATATTAGCATGCAGGTATCTGTTTGTAGAGATTAGAAAGCCCCTCTGAAAAATTTCACAGTTGGATTCCTGTTTGTTTGTTTATTTGATTTGAAAAAGGGTTTTAAAACTAGATTTTATCATATGCAGGACGAAGCCACAAGAATAGTTGATAATTGATTGATCATTTGGGACATTTTAAGGACGCACACTTATTTGCTTTCTTGCCGAGGATTAGATGAGATCGATACCTCTCTCGTGTCAATATGTAAGTAAAGCTAACAGATGGTTAGCTTAGCTTAGTGTAGGCTACAGCCTTAAAACGGGGAAACAGCTAGCCTGACTCTGTCCAAAGGTAACAAAATCTGCCAGCAAGCACCTAAAGCTCACTGAGTTTTATCTTAGGGTTAGGGAATGGAGTGGGGGAATGGCAGATTAACAAAGGGGATGTTTTTTGGTCATTTTGCTAACAAGGGGTAAAACATCTCCCATCATCCATCCTATACTGCACACTTTAAAGGTCCAGTGTGTTAGATATACAGATATTTATTTATAAGCAGAATATGACAGAAATGGATTATAATATTAGTGTATATTCATCTGAAAATAGGAATCATTGTCTTTTCATTAGAATAGAATGAGCCCTTCATATCTACTGAAGAAGCGTGTCCTCTTCAATAGAGCCTGCCATGTTGCACTGCCATGTTTCTATAGCTTAAAATGGACAAACCAAATGCTGACTGTAGATATAGCCTTTTGTGTTTTGCGCTAGTTTCATGGCTGCCATAGGTTCTCCTACACATTTGGAAAGGGAGAGTGAGTCTTCCTCAAAGGACCAGTGTGTAGGATTTAGTAGCATCTAGCAGTGAGCTGACTGCAAACACCTTAGGATGGTGGTCATGAAAAGGCTGTATGTAGAGTCAGTGTTCTTCTTCTGTACTACTGAAACATGAAAGACGACCTGTTCCCAGCAGCAACAACTCTTATTTTCAGGCAAAATACACTAATGACAGCATACTTATGAATATTATATTCCATTTCTTCCATATTCAGCCAATAAATCCCAGTAAATATTACACACTGGACCTTTAACCCTTACAAGACCTGGTTGTTTTTACTGAATGCTAAGCAAAAGTGCAAAAGAGCAAAAATGATCACATTTTACTGTAATGTAAGGTAACTTTCCCCATACAGTTTACTGGGTTTATTGTAAATCCTGTGTCACTGTCTGTGGTGCTGAATGTGGCTTCCACACACATTTACACATCCATGGTTGGCTGTTCAAAATGTGAACCTTAACTATTCAGCTCACGTTCAGAAAATAAAAGCAGCAATAATCATGAGCACTTTATTTTCACAGTACACTAATGAGATGTAACAGACTGTATTTTATATTGAATTAGATTAAAACTAGAAATAACATGTTCTTTATTAGACAGTATCAGACCCTTCATTAGAACCTTATCATTACCAAGAACTGTACTGTAAACTAAAGTGAAATCTCATATCTGCTTCTATATACTAATATGTTGTCTGTGGGTGACTGCACAGACTTGTTGTAATACTGTTGGCTGAAAACATGATTTGATCAAAGAAGTAGACATCAGTCTCGACTACTCCGCCAATTTTATGGGACCAGCCAAAGAAGGTGCGTTTCAAGTAGCAGATAAGTGATTTCACTTTAGTTTACAGTGCAGGTCTGTTGTAATGTCTCTAATTACCAGGGTTGGGGGAGGGGGGGTGTTACTTTAAAAATGTATTCTGATACAATTACTAATTACTGCAGTGACTTAATCCAACAAACACAGTATTAAAGTAATGTAACTGGATTACTTTACATTATTTTTGGATTGCTCAATACCAAATTGTTCAGCCGAACATACGCTTGTCCAGATATTCAAATGCATGTTCGTATTAAGTAAAAAGAGTAATTCTGGATATTTAAATGTACTTTAAGTTATATTATTCACTCTTCACACTCAAACTGACATAAACTTACACACACACACACACACACACATACACACACACACACACACACACACCATCCTGGTCACCAGCATCATCACCTACAGTCCTAAAATGTTTTTTAGCAGTAGTAGTATTGACATTGATAGTATATTGTTCTTCATTTTAAAACTGTAACCTTGCCAATAATCCCCATTTTTCTAAATGTAACTGCAGTCGATTACAGTTACCCTTTCTGTATCCTAATTATGTTGTTCTATTACATGTAATCCGTTACTCCCAAAGCCTGCAAATGACCTATAAAGTCGAACAAAGGTAACAGTTGGAATCAATACACTTTAGTTTACAGTACAGTTCTGTTGTAATGTGTCCCTGATTGCTCTCCAATAAAGATCTAATAAAGGACCAAATTCTCTCTAATATGGTACATATTTCTAGTTTTTGTCTAATTTAATGCAAAGTACAGCTTGTTACGTCTCATTACTACTGTAGGATAAAGTGAGACCTAACAATCAGCCCTGAGCTGAGATCCGTGCAGTGTGTTGTAGCTCCTGGACCCGTGTTGGTTGGTTGGATGCTCCTCCATTCATCTGAGGAGAGACTGTGCTGTGCGAGTAGGAGGAGGAGGGGCGAGAGGGAATCCCAGGAAGGAAGGGGTTACAAATATCGCGTTGCTGCTGTCGCCCCGTCCAGTCACCAGCTCCATAGGAAGTGAAGGCTGAAGAGCAACGAACGGATGAATGAAACGGATAAAGAGTTGCAACTTTCCGTGTTTCTGAAGAGGGGCGAGAGGCGGGGACGCGGTGATGTTTACGGAACCAGACAGGTTCCTCCGCTCCGCCGCGAATCAGCGCCAATGTCAGCCCGACCCAGGAGCTCAAGGATGAAG